>VZTJ01004015.1:2353668-2371233 GCA_013397795.1 Orthonyx spaldingii | reverse complement strand
CCTGCATCGCCGGGCTGCGGCTGCTTTGGAGCATCGGCCGGCGGCCGGGCGAGACCTTCCGCTGGGTGGTGCGGGAGAACCCCCCCGCCTGCCTCAACGACCCCTCCCTGGGCACCCACTGCTACGTTCGCATCAAGGTGAGGGCGCGGGCGGAGGGAGCGGGCCCCGCTGGGCGCGCAGGCACCCACCCATCCCCGCGCTGTGCATGGCACCCCTGCCCTCCCGCCTGCGTGGGGTGCGCTGTGCACGGCACCCACACCCGCCTGCCCGCCCTGCCGTGTGGGGTGCGCGGACAGCCCGCCTGCCCTGCCGTGCCGTGCTCGCACCGCTGCGCGCACCCAGCGCCTGCCCGCGCTGCCCCGGGGAGCGGTGCCGTGCCCGGCCCGGCTCCGGGGCCCCAGCCGGGAGGACGCGGGGCCCGGCCGGCCCGGGTGCGGAGCCTTGGGTGGGCGAGTGAGGGGTTCGTTGGCCCCGGGTCTCCCGCAATCCACCGCTCCCCGCACCGCCTCTGCTGTCTCTGGTATTTACGCTTTGCCCAGTTGCACCTGGGAACTCGGTTCGTGCATCAGTGTTAGAGGGAAACGTAGAGTAAGAAGCTAAGTGCTGTCCCTCAGGTTGTACAGTTTAAGCTACCAGTCAATTTCTGTACTTGTCTCAGGTCTCTCCCTGTGATCTGCTCCTTTACCGAATGCTCTAAATGAAGTTGTATTAGCTAGGTTTCTTTTGCAGTTATAGGTGAGCAGAGAACACACAGCAAGTTTTGTCAAGTGCTATTTTTCATAAAATAAGCACAAAGATCTCTGTTCCCAGGGTTCTGTGAAGATGGTTTTGTGCCAGGCAGTACTACTATAAATTGAGCCTCAATTTGTCATGATTTGCTTGTTTTCTCTTGCTAACATCATTAGGAGGCATGTGTGGGCTTTTTCACTCATATGACATGTTCTTTTTTTCCTGTAGCACAAAGCAGTAAGTGAACAGGCTGCTGGGGAAGTGAGAGGGGGTATGACAGTAATAGAAGAGCATTTGGGGGCAAATCGAATTGCTGTCAATATGACAGTCGATCACTCATTTCAGGAAATAAGAAGCTCTTGCTGTTGGATAACAGCAGGCCAATGGATTACTTTCGAAACACATGTATTTTACAAATCCATTCAGATTTCAATAAAACAAACAGTCAGTGTTAGAAAAGGTAGCAACATCCTATGTCTGTTCTGGGGGGTGGAAAAAAAGGAACAGCAGCAAGTGGAAACCCCATTGAGGATTGGCTTAGTTTGGGCCATGTGATATTTAAACTGCTGCTGTACAAGTGGCGATTGAATTTTCATGAGTAAAGGGGAGGTCCTTAAAAGCAATAAATAGATTAAAATAAAAACATGGAGGGTAAATCCCAAGAGGACACTGACTGAAAGAAGCAGCATGGAGGAGGGCTTACCCACTACTCACTAAATGAGAAACTGTGGAAGGAGACTGAGACACTTCTACTTTTTTAAATATAAAAGGATCAAAGGCAGAGTGATCTGGACAATGATACAGATGATATAATGGCCCCAAAATTTCCTAGGAATTGACTTTTACCTCTAGGGACGTCAATTTCATTGGCATCCCAGAGGTGAAATATCAGTGTAATTAGGGGAAAAACTGACCAAAAGTCCCTATTATATCCAGAGCAAGTATAAAAAAAATCCAAATAGTTCCCTCTTCAGAGCCCTTTCAAGAATCAGAATATAAGTTAATGGGTTTGTAGCTAGCTAGTGACTTACAAGTGTCAAGATATCTCAGAGCATTTGAAGCATCTTTGGCAAGAAGACCTTTTTTGTATGCAGTTGTGATCCTTATATTAGCTCTTGATGTGCAGCAAAGGCATGGGGTTTTTCTTTCTTTTTTAAATAGCAGAGACAGTGCAAGCTTTGACATTTGTTCAGGAGCTGCACCCTCCTTCCTGCAGTTTCTTTCACGTGACTTTTAAACAGTATTCTGTGAGCTAACTCCCAACTTCTGTATCCACTTCTGTATCAGAATTCAGTAAAACCTCTAGGTCATAATTGCAGTTTATTTAAATTCTACTGGATTTGACCTTGAGTCCGTGTGAGCTTGTGTACATCCATTCACTTCAAGAGCATTTCAGTGTTCAGCTTCTACAATAAGTAACTTGCCTGCATATAATTTTCCTAAGACCAATTTTCTTATAAGATGTATCAGAAACAGTGACTATCGACAAGGCAGAAAGAAGATTATAACATTAAAGCTTAATTTTCTGAAGGGAGTCTGAAACCTAAAACAGTAAAAACTAGCAAAAACTACTTGCTTTCTAGTTACTTAATTTTGATTGCTTTTAGTTGTTAAGAATCCACGTGGTCCTTTATCGTACCAGAATGCAATGTGATAGTTTTAAATAGCTGCATGATCTTACCAGCTAACTGAAAGACTGGAAGTGCATTTAAAGTATACTGCGTTCTGAAGTCTTCCTGTAAAGCACATGACTGGTGTCTGTGTGAGAGCAGTGTGCTTGCTCTGACAACAACCTGCATTTCCCAGTGTCTGTGCCAGGCAGTGCTCTGTCAGAAGCGTCAGTGTGCTCAGGGCTGCACTGGAGCACAGTCACACAGCCTGGCAGGTGATAGAGATGGTCCTTCCTGGAGGAAGCTCTGGTGTCCAGGGTGTGGGATACTCGGCAGTGCCAGGGTGAGATACTTGATCTCAGAAGTACAGAAGGCTTCAGCTTCAAAACTGATAATTTGATACTTTTTTAAGGTGCAATATGTTGTTTCTTAGAATATGGTCTGAAACCATCATCATTCTCAAATCCCAAAACAGCAGTTCTATGCAGCAATAAAAACACACTTCTTTTCTCTTGTTTTAGGATTCAGGGTTACGATTCCACTATGTGGCTGCTGGAGAAAGGGGCAAACCACTCATGCTGCTGCTTCATGGCTTTCCAGAATTCTGGTAAAACTCCCTTCACGATTTTCTGTTATAAAAGAGGCTGCATAAGATACCCAAGGGTGAACATCTCTGCTTAAATATCCCCAGTGTGATCCCTTATATGTATTTATGAGTACTAACTAATGGCATGAAGTCTTAGTAGGCAGTGAATCACTGAAACATTTTTTTAACTGCAGCACCTGCAAAAAAAATTCCTTCAGACTAACACAAACCAACCATCTTTTTTGTACTGTCAATCCATTTTTCCTCAGGTATGTACCCTTTCCTTCAAACTTTGTGAAGGAACTGCTAATTTTAAACTAATTTCCTATTTGTATAGTACTTGTACTATATGGCTAAACTTGTGAATTACAGCAGAGGGTGTTAAAATAAGGATCCATTATATGTTAAGTGCAATATGGATTGCTCCATTTATGAAAAATACTATACATTAATTTTTAACTGGGGGAGGGGAAGAACTATGAGTTCTATAGGCTATTGTGCAGCCTAATTTCAGAATGCTACTCAGGGAAAAAGGTTCTATTATTAGTTCATCACAAGATGAATGATGAACCAAACCCAATCCTAAATGTTTGTTCATAACAACGAAAAGCAGTCATGTGTCCAATGATTTAACCAAACTGCTCAGGCTGTCATTGTCAGGTTTAACTAGTGAAGCATGGCTTACAGAACCTGCACGGAAAAAACAGTAAGGGAATAAGGGAAGTACTAATGCCACTATTTCAACAAGGTGAATGAGCCTTTTCCTTTCCAAACTCAGCTATGGGGCTAGAGGACACTGTTGGAACTGTGATCTTTCAATCTGTACTCAGGTCACACCATGCTAAACTGACCCAGGTAGAAGTGACATCGGTTCTCTTCCCTCAGCAATTTCCCCTAGCTACTAATGCCCTTGAGAGTGATGGGACTGAGTCACATTTATGTTAAGTTAAATTTTCAAAGAAGTACATTGTTCTAATAATAAATTGCTATCTAAAGTTATTAAAGCTGTAAATTTTGATTGAAAGGACAGTTAGATGGGGCAGTGCAGATTCTATTCAAACATTACTCATATCTTGCATAAAGTATATTCTAACACAGTAAGGCAATGAGACTGCAGCTGATTTCCCCTGCAGGGGGAATAGTAATGGAGAAATTAGTATTTTATATACATATGCTACTGAGATCAGGTGTATTATCTTTTAAAAGTGTAAAGTCATTCTTACAGTCTAGAATAGTGAGTCATGCTGTGACAGCTAATATATTGTATTGTCTGACCATTCAAAAGGGATGAATAAAAAACCTGTTATGTAGGTCACTGGGACCACCAACAGCATAGCTTCTGTCAGTGTTTTTAAAAAGAATACTACATGCTAATAGTCTGTAAACCAGTCATATTACCAATACTTGTGTTGGGTTGTTCATTCAATCAGTGAAGACTTTTTCATTCAGGAATAGTGATTGTTTTCAGAGCACAAGATAAAATAACCACAATTTAAGAGAGATGTAACACAGCATCAAATTTGTATTGTTTGTCTAGGAAAATAAGAAGGATATGATCCACAATTAGAGTTCTTAATTGTAACAAATCCTCTGCCTTCAAACGTCTCAAGGTTATAAATAGGACAGATATAACCAGACAATACTGACCACTAAGAGTGATAGAAAATGTCTGAAGATGAAAGATCACTAAATAATATAATGCACCAGAGCCAATAAGTGTTTTAGATGCATAGGAACTTGAAAATCAATACCAATGTTGTGGAAGGTCAATAATTAAATACTTAAAATTGGACATAATGTGTTGAGGCAGCTGAGTACTTGTAAGTTGTGTGTGAGCTGCTACATTTTATACAACTTGCCTTTTAGACAGAATGTGATCAGAAAGTCTCAAAATATATTCCCCCTTATGGACATGGAGGCATCCACAACATTTCCAAATTCTGCTTGCAAAGCAGTTGCCCAATAGTTACATATCATATGGGGAAAAGGGTTTCTTTGAACATAAAACCTACCCATTTGGTAGGTCAGACATGTGGAGACTGATGGACTGTTGTGAAAACAGAGGATGAGAATAGCTTGTAGACATTTTCTGAAAACAAAACTAGTAGATTTATTTATTTATGGGCCTGGTTCTTTCTTCTTAGGGAAGGATACAGAATAGCTGCAACAGTTACCATGGCAAATTCAGCTTCCAAGTCATTATATAATGCCTTTAAAAAATTCATTCCCAGGGATCTGAGCTAAACCTTGTCTTAGCATTATAAGGCACTGAAATGAAAATGTTCTGACTGTTTTGTTTATATGAATACAGATTCATATCACTGAGTATTCCTGTAACATTATTTAAGTTCAAAGTCCCTAAAAGGCTGGAGGCAAAGGTAAACTGGAAGAGCCCATGGTCTGATTTGGACACTGTTTGGATTAAGATAGAATTCTGTGCATCATTCTTACGGCCACTGATGATCCAAATGTTATATATCCTTTATCTGAAACTGTTGAAACAAGCAGAAGTAAAAGCTAGATCCTAGCACAGAGGGATGCAGTCGCTGTTAGATATATATATATATATATATATATGTGTGTGTCCAGAAGGATCATGTTTTTCACACATCTTTCTATTAAAGTGTAAGATATGGCCATGTCTGTCTTGGTACTATTTGGCTGTTCTGTAATTTATTTGGTTTCAATAACAGCTGAAGGGCAGGCAGTACTTGCAGGATAAGACCCACCATTTTCTTTTTATTTTTGCTTCATAACACACATCTAGTCACTACATACTGTTACAGAGTGAGGAATATCCCAGGCCTCTGCCCGAGTTCTTGATTTTGTATGTCTTTTGATGTATGTAATGTTATCACTTTTTTCCATAGAAACACGAGGATGAAATACTTTGTCTAGTACCAACACACTGAGAGAGCTTGTTCTGCAACAGTTCTGGTACAGAGACACAGGACAAATCCTATAAACTTCACCAAGATCATTTGTTATTAACTGAATTTCTTTCTTTGGTTTATTTAGTGTATGAATTAACTGACATTCTTTTTCTGAATAGAAAAAAAAAATGAACCATGCCTTAAGGCATGTTTCCCTGCTCTATCAAAACATGGCTGTGATTAAGCCAGGGAGAAGAGAAAGCTTTTCAGACCTTACTTTTTTGATGCTACTATGGCTCCAAGGATTAAACAGAATAGTCCTCCCTGTGCTCTGGTTTATGCCTGCTTCCTTTGCAGCAAAGGGACTGTGCCAGACTCCAGGAATTGTTGAAAAGCCCTGGCTCTGGCCGTGCCCCCTCTCTGGCAGCTGCACTTTGTTACTGGGGAATTCAAGACGGGAGCACAAAACTACTGCAGCCACAAAGGACCATCAGCACAGCACAGAAAGGAAAAAGAATCTCATTGCAGACAAAGCCATGCTAGTTTACCCTCAAATATTTGGGTGCAGAAGCATTGAGTGCATTTTTGGTATCATACTGCTTGACCTTGTAACTCCAACTTTTTTTCCCCTTTGTTAGGTATTCTTGGCGCCATCAATTGCGGGAATTTAAAAGTGAATATCGAGTGGTGGCCCTGGATTTGAGAGGTTATGGAGAAACAGATGCTCCTCCTCACAAAGAAAATTACAAGTTAGATTGCCTGATAGCAGACATAAAGGATATTTTGGAATCTCTAGGTGCGTTAGTAGAAGAAAAACCTACTTCACTCATAAATGACTTGATTTTCTAGGAAGAAAAAACTCATAAATATCTAACTTTTTTTTTTTAATATATACGCATTACAGAGGTATATAGAAATAAATCTAAGGATACTAATATATTTTGGACTATTATAAATGAAAAAGGGTTGTTTTCTAATTACAATGTGTATGTCAGTATAAGCAATATGTAAACGTGATTTTTCCATCATGAGTTTTTTAAAAAAATTTCCTGTGTGCTGTAAAATCCAGCAGTACAAACCTATGGTCATTTTCCCTAAGAAGTCTTTCCTCCTAACCACTTCCATGTAGTGGATAATACTCTGAGTTAGAGTCTTAAAGCACTTGCAGACCAAAGAATTTATATCAGATGACATTCTTCTTAAACAAGACATAATAAATATTGTGGGCTTTATAGAGTTGATGATAGTACCTCTGCTGTATTAAAAGAAAACCAAAAAGCCCTCTGAAAATACTTCTCCTGCACAACAGTCAGTTCTCAAGAGCTGAATCACTCTGTCTTACACAACCGTGAGAGCAGAAGGGAGAACAAGGGATACATTGCTCTCTGTGGCAAATACAGTGTCATGGTCAGAGCTGAAGTTCAAAATTTGCCCCTCCAGTTCAGTTTGAAGTGTCCCTGTTCGGGTGATAAATTGTAACCGCTGGTGAAGGGTATTTCCCTTCCACACCAAGAGCAAGGGAAGGGATTAGATTGTCATTCTCCGAATCATTTTAATTCCCTGGATACTCTAGCAATAGTAAAACAACTTACTGCATTTCATATGAAGAAATAATAAAGCAGTGATTCAAGTTTTGAGATTTGAATGTAGGATTTGCTTTGCCTGTGATGTTTGAGTATTGGCAAAAGATTGGGCAGGCAGTCCTCACACAGTGTTGACATTTTCCAGCCTTTGCTGGTTGTGTTAATCTCCATGGTAATGCCATGGTTATGCTTGAGAAGTGCTCTCAGCATAATTCAATTTCAGAGGGATTTAAAATTTTTTGGAAAGAGCACTTCAGAGGCTTGTTATCTTTGTCTGTCCTAATCCCAAGTTAAATTCTTTTGGAGGACTTGATTATATCAAAAGTGCTCTGAAAGATTTCTATCCAAGAGGGTTTATAATGTTCTTGGACAACTGTGTCCAAATTTATGTCAGAATTCTAAACATCTTGGCTTTTATATGTTTCATTTGTAGTCTATGTGCTCAACATTCCAATCCTCAGTGAGGAGGGTGATAGTATCTGACACTATAGGATGTTTTCCAGCAGTGGTTAAAGAAGGAATGGTTAAGCTTTCAAAACACTTGGTCACTATCCACCTATTTAGCCCAATGATGATTTTATTGTATATTATAATTTCTATGGATACTAATTCCTTTGAAATAAAAGCATGTGTCTGTTTTTATGTGATAGGGTACAACAAGTGTGTGTTGATTGGCCATGACTGGGGAGGAATGATCGCTTGGTTAGTGGCCATATGTTACCCTGAAATGGTGACTAAGCTGATTGTGGTTAATTTCCCTCATCCTTCCGTATTTACAGGTAAGTTTTACAGTCATCTTTGTTAATCCAAAGTGTCTGCATTTTGATTATGATTGTTTTTGCTTTGAGAACCAACAGCCTGCCCCTTTGGATGTTCAGTAGATGAGCTGTCAGTCCTCTGTGGCTCTCACAGTCTGGATGTATTTTATGAAGCAGTAAGATATCAAGTATTTATTTGACTTCTGGAAATAAATTTATAGTAAGAAATGGGAGTGCTTGTAACAAAAATTACCGACTTTTTTTAATCCGTGAGGGTCCACAAACATAATTTACATACACATGAATCTGTTTTGTTCCACTTTATCAGGATAAAATTCCTGAAGAGGGGTGTATATTTTATTACACTTTGGTAAAGGCCACTCTGCGTTATTAAAGCTGCGTAAGCCCACCTTTGTATAAATGTGAATCAGGCATTAGAATTAAATCTTGATTTAGGTGACAGGTGACAATTTATGATCTGGTACAATATTCATTGGAAGAAGACAGTCTTTCCAGGCTACTTACTAGATGCTCAGGAATATACTAGTATTGTGCTGAAACAAAGACTTGTTTCACAATTTGTTGTGTGATAGACTTGAGTTTGTCCACTACCCAGAATTACAAAACATTTCATGGGGATTATATCAACACTTAGTAATGAAAATGAAAGTACTATCTCACTAATTTTAATTTTTTCAGTTGCTGGCCTTACCCCATCTCCATTTAAAAAGTCTCCCCATTTCCCCAGAAACAGCTAAGAATATTCATTGCAGCTTTAATTTTCATTTCAAGTGAATGTAAATCTGACCTTACACCACAGTGGAGTCAGAACCATCCACATTTGTTGTTCTCACAGTGTTCTTGGGCACCTTTCTAAGATACTAAAGAACATTTTGCCAGATAGTTAATCCACACTTACCCATGGAGAGGTCTGTTCACCACATGAGCAAGCAGGAGCTTTTTGCAGTTGTTTTCACTGAGAGCAGGAGCAAGGCTGTAGAGAAGACAATTGCATTTTATTGTAGTATTTGTTTGCATATTTGTTGAACCACAAAATCTGTTCTGTAGCTTGATAAATTCTCGCTACATCAACTTTATTCTTCTGTGGATTAAAAGAAAATGCAGAGTTTATAAATAGTACAGAAAAGTAAAGTGATCAGTGCTGACAGTGGTCTATGAGGAAAAATATAATGGGTAATGCAATTTAAGAATGTGTAAAATATGAAAGTTCAGAAGATAGTTAACACTTCAACTTATGTTGGCTTAAAACCCATTTTTATTCACTGTCAGAATTAATATTTCAGAGATATATCCTGTTTTGGGAATGCTGTTTTACATTCCTTAATTTGCACCTGTAAAGGACAAGTTCTGGACTGCCTAGTACCTGCATACATTGTGTGCTTGCTTTGAGGAAGTTAGGTATTTGAATGTCAATGTTGGCTCTTGAAACTCACTGGAGACACAGATTTACAATTTTTTTTTTTTAAGAGTCAATGCAAATTTGTTATATGTATCATTTTCTTTTGCTATATATTCTCCTATGTCTTTAAAAATTACTGTAAAAATCTTTGAAAAGTAACTCTATGTAACAGTTCTTGAAATTGCCAAGAAGACACTGTTAAAAAAATTCTATACGTCTATGAACAGGAGTGATGCAGTCTTTGGAATGTCAGTGGGTCATCATCTACAGATTTTTGTGCATCACATCATTGATGAGAGAAATACTTATTTATGCCTTTTATTCCATATCTGGAAAAAATGCTTTGGACTAGCTACACAAATAAATCTCTAAGTGAAAACCTACCATGCAATTAAACTCTCCAGTGTTGCTGTCCTCACCTAATCTTTGGCAAACTTTTGTTTTGCTGGCTGTTTCTACTGATGTTTATAAAAGAAGTATCTTTTAATGGCCACATCACGTATTTACTCCTGAAACAATAATCATCTTTTGTCACACAGCATACTTTAATGTAATATTTTTAAAACATTCCTTTAAGTTTAAAAAATAATAATATTAATAGTAATTTTGTTTGAGCCATCAGTTTTCATTTTTAATTCATGGGCATTTTTGTTTCAGAATACATTCTACGACATCCATCACAATTGATTAAATCTGGTTACTACTTCTTTTTCCAAATGCCATGGTTTCCTGAATTCATGTTTACACTAAATGATTTCAAGGTGAGCAAAATGAATGCTCTTGTTTATATGTGTAACTGTGAGTAATGGAAGAATTGCCACCTACATTGATCCCTTCTGATGTAGTTATAATTACTGGAAAAAATATGGAGCTTTCTGGTTTTTCTTCTTAAGCTTTATATAAAGTAGGATACAAGTACATAGCGTTTCTGAGATTAACTCTTACTTCTGCATTTCTGGGAGGTGTTGAGGGACATCCTTTTAACCCCCAGCACTGCAGTGCATTACTCCACCTAGAGAGTCAGCAGGTTTTACCTGTGCCCATGCCAGTGGGACACAGTTGGTGCCTGGGGAATTCCTGCTGACTTATCTGAAGCTCCTGTGTGCAGTGGGACATCCTCTTATCTCTCAGAGCCTGCTACAGGGCCGGCAGTGTGGGAGTCTGGGCATCACACTCAGCCAGGTGATTAATTCTGCCTGAGAAGCCAAGGCCAACACCTTGTATGAGCTTAACTCTGAGCACGAGCAGATAGAAAAGGAGGAAGCAGCTGCAGGATCCACCCTCCCACACAGCAACAGCCCCTGCAGAGCTCCCAGTGCTGCACACACACAGGGCACAGCCAGCTGGGGAGCTCAGGAATCATCTTCCCTCCTGCCCTGTCACCTGCTGGGGTCCATCTCCCCCAAAAAAACGTATGTGCCTGCACTTGCCTTGCCTGTCACAGGTAGCAGCAGGTCAGGATGCAGTAACTTGGTAATATTGGTATTTCTCTGTACTTGATTTATTCTGAAATAAGTTCTACTAGACATGTTTACCTTGTGCTTTACACGTAGCTCTCTAAAAACCCATTTGAACCACTCATTATACTTTGAACATAAACAGATTTATAAATATGCATAAACAGATTTTAGAAAGATGTGTCCTGTTGAAGCAGAGAAATCACATTTTCTAGCTATCTTACATAATAGCTTTTTATTCTTGCTTTTGTAGGTTCTGAAAAGTTTATTTACCAGCCAGGCCACTGGAATTGGAAGGAAAGGCTGCAGGTTAACTGCAGAGGATATTGAAGCTTATCTCTATGTCTTTTCACAACCTGGAGCATTAACAGGACCCATTAACCATTACAGAACTATTTTCAGGTCAGTATAATATTCCCAAACAAAGGAAAATATCCTGGAGAGTCCCCTGGAGCCCAGAAGTGTTACTGCAGCCCCTCTCCTGCCGCTGGAACAGAGGGGAAAACCACAGGGGTGTTCCTGAAGCCTCACCAGGTCTGACACAGGCCCGGCACAGCAGGGAGAGGCCAGGACTGTTCTGTGAGGTGTCCACACAAAACAGCAAAACAAGCCGAGTGCACAGAAGGGAAATCTTTGTTTCGAAATCTAATAAAGCAAAGACCCTTCCTCATTCATAGCCCCCATGGCAATCCCAAAAATCCACCTTTAAATAGTACTTTAAAAATGAACAAATTTTAATTGTTTGCAGTACAATTCACATTAAGTTATAATATATATCAAGAGCTTATTATTATATAATACTACTAAATGATACAACATCCAAGTATGTTACCCTCACTTGTAGCTTTACAAAACCATATCTGCCACACTTTTATTGTGTTTAGGCTATTTATGTTTTTCAGAAAGGTGGGAGAGGTTTTTTTATAACTAAGCCTAAAACTAACCAACCTTGGTTTGGGTTTGGGAGTTTTTTGTTCCTTTATTGGTCTTAGCAGACTCACTTCATACAGTAAAACAGAGATAGCATCATAATAGGAAATATTTTTGCAAGATTAACATTTATTTTATTTTCTCAGTTTTCTGAAGGTTTTAACTTTCCTGAAAGGAGCTGGCTTGGCCTTAGAGACTGACACCCCCTTTTTATCTACCAAAAACAGGCCCAGGAGGTCTTAACTCTGCATATATTCTACTTATAGCACTAACTTGAAGGACTGTATCAAGAAGAGTGGCATTGAACTTGTTTTTCCTTTACTGTCTCCAGTCTTCAGCAGTGATAAATGTCCTGTATGCTTCTCTAACACAAGACCAACTTCCCAACATCCTTTCAAATGACAATTCCCTTCTTGCCCTAAGCTCAGGCAGTAGCTGTTTGAAGTAGCTTAACTTTTCATTTTCCATGGCCCAAATCTACTGCCACCTTTATTGCTCTTTCTGTGCCATCCATGCTGTCACTGTCAGGAGAGCAATCAGCAGGGACACACTGTGAGGAAAACAGGGATCTGAGCTAGGTGCTGGCTTGTACAGGCCAAGAGACAGAACTGGAAGGAGAAAGTAGAACGTTAGCACCAAGCATGGCTGACAGTGGGGAATAAATAAATGAGACGGCTGTGCCGGTAACAGAACACTTATTTAAAGCCATGCAGAGAGCAGTGGATGACATCAGCTGATGTCCAAGGGCTGCGTGGCTGCCCAGCGGCTCCCCGGGCCCGCAGCTGCTCTGCAGAGCCCCGGGGCAGGGCTAATGAGGAGCTGCGGAGGCGGGAGCGCCCCGAGCGCTGCTCGTTCCCTCGGCCACAGCACCGCGCATCACTGCGTGTGCACATCAGCCAGATGCTCCTCTGACAGCAGCAGTGACATGCCCGTGATGGCTGGACTGCTCTGGGAGTCACAGGAGACACATGGAAGAGTTGTGAATGTTTAAACTATTGTTTCAGGCCTTTTCAGACTCAAAAGGAGAGCGTAGTATCAGTTATAAGTTAGAAAGTATCTTCAAAGCTGTTAATTCCACTGTGTGTTTTGTGTGCATGTTTGGGCATTGTTTGCTTTATTCTTCTAATGAAAGTACACCTGTACTGAATTCAGAGAAGCTGATGTAGGTGCTGTCAGCCACAATGCAGCAGGCTTTGGACTGGAAAGGAAAGATCAGTCATTCAGTTCTTGCCACCAGTTGTGATGGTCACGCCATGGGATGGGAATCGTTAAATATGAAAACTGGATTGGAATTTTCCCCTTCTCTCATCTAAGTCATTAAGCAGCACTTGGATGCTAATGACTTGTATTCACCATAACTCCCAGTGGGCTGATACCGGTGACCTACGTGTTAAAGGTTTCCAACTCATTACTATCCACTTGGAGTTTCATTCTTCAGAGCCTAATTTTTCTGGAATGTTATTTCCAAAGAGATGATTGAA
Organism: Orthonyx spaldingii; assembly: GCA_013397795.1. Classification (NCBI taxonomy): domain Eukaryota; kingdom Metazoa; phylum Chordata; class Aves; order Passeriformes; family Orthonychidae; genus Orthonyx; species Orthonyx spaldingii. The sequence continues at coordinate 2,357,806 of VZTJ01004015.1, read as the reverse complement.
ATAAGCTACTTCCATCCATCACCTACACATCTTTTTATAAATAGCACAGGGGTCATTCCCTTCACTATACTTTAAATGCAAACACTTTGAGAATAAATCCATAAAGTTCTTCTATCATGCTTGGTTAAGAGAGATGGGTAAGAAACTGGAACTTGAATTTCTTCTGATAAGCCATTTTTTTTAGAAAATTGAATTCATTCTCTTGTAAGAGTTAAGCAGTACTTCACTGTTTACAGAGAAGCTGTATAACAATGCTGTATGAAGGTTTGAGTCTGTTTTTCAAACACTTTAATATTTCACGAATAGAACTTTCTAAATGTATAATCTGTGCGTTAAGCATTATTAAGGGTGATTTCTAGAAACTTCGGGCATAATGTAATTTCCCATATTCCACACTGAACACAAATATAGTGTCGTTCATAGGCAATGAAAAGTGACCAAAAAAGCCTGTAAAAAAAATCCTGTAAAAAGTCTGATAGAGTTTACCTAAGTGAGACTACAAATCTTGCAAGGCACAAGTAAACTCTACGGTAGTGAAAAAACACACATATTAATAGTGAAGAGATCCAGGATACTGGATTAAAAGGTAAAGAGATTAGTCTAAATGCACTGAATCAGATCATCAGATTATCAATTTTTAAAATTGGTACTATGAAAGAGCTATGGTTCAGTGGGTGAGGTCAGGTTGTTTGCAAAATGAGATTTAAATCCACTGGTAAAAAAGGCCATTTTAAGAATTTTTGTAATTCATCAAAATGAAATGATTATCTAAAGTGATCTTTTATTAACATTTCTTGACTTCACATCTAAGTAGGGAGGAAGAATGTCTTCAAAGTCCTAATTTCTTTGTCTTATTTTAAACTATGGCATGTCACCTTCTTTGTCTTGCTCTTTTTAGAGAGCATAGGCTCTTAACTAACTCCTAAGTTTAAAACTAGTATTTACATGTGTCATAAAAGTTTATTCAGGAAAACTTTTTATACATTACTGGTTTAAAATAATCCTATTTTTGCATGACTATAATAAAGATTTGTGTCTGATCAGATGGAATCTGTTTTGAACTGTCACAGCTAGTCTGTTACTGTATGTGGCTAAAAGTAAGCAATTCATGCTTAGATAAATTTTTTAGCATATTTGAAATGTGCTGGAATAAATCGTGAAGGGTTAATCCTGAAATAGTCTTCCATTCTAGCCACTTGTATCTTTTATAATGTCTATAATATGAGGTAATAGTTATAAAATATTCCGTTTTAAAGAATTGTATTAAGAAAATATAATAAATTTTTACTGAAAGTTTAAGTAGGTCATTTTGGTAGTATAATGTTTATTATCATTTTACTTTCTAAGGGTTTTCTTCAAAGTATTCCTCAAATGTCTTATAATGTATTTATCTTTAAGCGCTTTCTAGTCTGCCAAAACTCTGGGCTGTGATATTGCATTTTTAATGAGATTTTCACTTCATGAAAAGCAAATTTTTAAGGAACAGTTTTCTTTCACTGCATAAAGATTTCGGCATGTAAGTCCAAGGCCTTCAAAAACATACTGCAGCACTTTGTAAAAGGAGGAACTGTGATGCACTTTAAATGTTAGCATGTGCAGTAAATAATGCAGGTCCTCATAATTGCCATAGCATTCATCAAGCAAAGGAAAACAAGTGACTTATAAAATTCTGGCCATGTTGTTCCACATTCTGTTTTACAGAGGTCATGGGGCTCCCAAACTGGGCACCATGCTGAAGTATCATTCCTGTTCCAAAAATGAGACTTCTGTTGCAATCAGCTGCGCATTAGAGACCTGTTACAGTAAAAGTACCTTCTAACAATTTCACCATCCTTAAAAATAATTTAAGAACTTGAAGTTGCAGTGGTTTTTTGGTATTGTAGAAGATCTTGTGGAACCTAGAAAGTTTACAGTGGGATTCACTACATGGATTTCAAAAGCTTTATTGACTGAAATATGTCTTGGTGATTAATTATTAAAATAAGACCTAACTAAGTGTGTTTTATTTTTAAAGCTGCCTACCTCTGCAGCACCATGAAGTCATCATGCCAACCCTGCTGTTATGGGGAGAAAGAGATGCATTTATGGAAGTTGAGATGGCAGAAATTACAAGGATTTACGTTAAAAATCATTTCAGATTAACTATTTTGTCAGAAGCCAGTCACTGGCTCCAGCAGGATCAACCTGACATAGTGAACAAGTTGATATGGACCTTTCTTAAGGAAGAGACAAAAAGAAAAAGAGAATGACTGTTTGTACATGTTTTAAGGGGTCTAAATAAAAGCTCTTCAGATTTAAAACTTAATTGTTATCAGGGCCATATTTCCAGCCTGCCTTCTATTTTGAGCTCTGTTAGAGAAAAGTGTTTTCATTGTACTGTACATTTGGACACTAATCGTACAGCTAAAAGAAGTGAGTATAAGAATATATGATACCAACATTGGTTTTACCTGTATACTTGTATTTTGCACATAAAAACACCTGCCTTAAAATACATATGTACTTGTACAGAAAGAAAATCATAGAAAGTTGCTTGGTTTTGTTTTCTCCCTTGCTTTACAGTTTTAATGTGTGGTGCCTTTTACAAATTTATAATGAAACGATAGAGTGGTGCCATACTGAAGAAAGTCACAAGTTTTCATTCTAGATTTGCCTGAATTTTTTTAATGTATTTTACCATGAAACAGTAATTAACTCTTTTTATCTATATTTTAGCGTACTGAATGATTGAAAATTTTCTTGGTACGTTTCTAGTCTTCAAGTGAACAATGACCTGTATCTTGTTGTATTGTTGAATGCAGCTGCTTTGTGCAATGTGTTTTTCTTTCCTGATTAAAAAATGGGAAACCTGTACACTCCACGTGTCCAAACAAGAACTATGGAAAATTAAGATATAACATGTATCAAATCCACCTCTGTCTAATAAAATGCAACTTACACAACTCCCTTTACTTGATCTGAATTCCTATGGTGAGATTTCTTGCTGAAGCTAAGAACTGGGTTGGAATAGCTGAGGTGTCTGGTCCAGTATTCAGCCTGGACACTCATGCTATGATTGTTGTAGTTTCTTGAAAATAATGCCTCATTGTTGGCATTATCCTTCCTATGTCAGCAACTACTGTTCTTGTCTCCAAGACCTGCTGCCAAGTTCCTGTGTTTATAGGAGGAAGAGACACAGTGATTATGGACACAGAGGGTAGAATTAACTTGCGCGTGATGGCAGGGGAGAAGAAAACTGTCTGCTAATTACAAGGGGAAAAGAAGCAAAAATACGAGCCTACAGAATAGGTGAGTCATCTGCCTATCAGGTTTCCAAAGCCTCCCTCTCCACCTGCAGAGCAAGCCAAGTGCCCTGGAATTAGTCAAAAATGAACAAGAACCCATTGGGGCAGGCATCAGAGCCAGGTGAGCCTGAACCAACTGTACACACCAGCGCAGAACAGAGCTGGCAGATACTGGGGAGTTCCAACACATCGCACACTGCCAGGTGTGTCATCTCTTTAGAGCCACCGTGTCCCACACAGGTACTTGGTGCAGTCCCTGCTCAGTGTAACCCTCGCAGGCAAGGCCCAAGCAGCGAGCGCCGTCTGCCCAGCATTAGCTCGTGGCTGCCGACCTGCTCTCGTCCCCTTCTGCACATCCCACAAGTCTCCTCAGCATCACAACCACGGTGTTGAACTCGCCCCTTTCCATCCACCACTGGTACCTGCCTTTCAAGCATTTTTCCCTGAATGCTTTCAGCACTTATCAACTTGAATGGTTATGTGCTTCTCTTACTTACACTATGAAGCTGGAAAGGCTCTCCCTCGTCTCAGGAGGTGGCAGAGAGAGACTTCTACCACCTGTGCAGCAGCTTTTCTTTGGCAAGACAGCGCCAGTGCTGGGGAGTACGCATTTTCCTGCAGAGCCCCGGCTGGCTGGAAGCTGCGGCAGGAGCACACGGAGGGAGGGGCGGCCGCCGAGCGCCGGGCCCCGCGCACGAGGGCGCTGCGTTACCAAAGGGCCCGGCGGGAAAGGCCTCGGCGGGGCCCGCGCGGCGCCAGGAGGGCCGAGGCGGCGGCCGGCAGGGGGCGCGCTCCCGGAGGCAAGCGCGCTGCCGGCCGAGGCCCCGCCCCCATCGGAGAGGCCCCGCCCCATC
>VZTJ01004015.1:2271348-2353281 GCA_013397795.1 Orthonyx spaldingii | reverse complement strand
GAGCAGCTCCGGCAGGACCTCGGCAGGTGGGCGCGGGGCGGCGGCCGCGCCGGGGCGGCGCCGGGCGGGGCGGGGACACGCGGTAACGGTGCCGTCCCGCAGGCTGCTGGCGGAGGGGACCCACTCCGACGTGACCTTCCGAGCGGGGGACGCGGCGCTGCGGGCGCACCGGGCCGTGCTGCTGGCGCGGGCGCCGCTGCTCTTCGCCTGCCTGGCGGCGGGGCGGCCGTCCTCGGAGGAGCCGCGGCTGGACGGCGTGGAACCCGCGGAGCTCCGGCGCTTGCTGCGGTGAGTGCGCGGCCGCGGCGGCACTGATGGGCTAGCCCGGTACCCCTTCTCTAGTGTCCTGCCTCTTCTTTTCAACCAGCGCCAGCACCTGTTTTAAAGCTTTTCCCATTCAAGGCGGTGTCCTCACAGCCTTCCTGCAGAGTTTGCAGAGCACTTTTCTGTAACTTCTTTATTTTCCTCTGCCTTTGTCCTTCTGCTGATAGCACATGGCTGTACTCCCCACCTTAGAGTGCATTTTTATGGTATGTAAAGGGCTTGTAATACAAAAAGAGAAAAAACCAGCACAAATCCTTTGAGATTACCTGTGCCTAGTAACACCCTTTTTGGCAAGATTTCCTAATGAAAACAGCAAATAAAACCCGCTCTCAGCTCATATTTTTAAAAGTTATGGATATAGGAATCTAGGAGAACTTCAGAAAGTTGGATGAAAATGCATTAAGTCTGAAACTCATCTCCCAAGTCCTAGTGAGCCATGGGCTAGGCCAAACACAGCACAGCTTTGATGCAAGCTGGGATCCCAGAGGGAGGTGTGGGGGCTGGCTACTCCTCAGGGACTGCTGCAAGGGCCAGCATGTTTTTGTACTGCCAGCTGTTTTCCCATTGCCACATATGCAACATCTCTCACGTCTTGCTCCAAACCGTAGGTGAGTTACATGAGGGGTGTTGGCTGGTGCTGCCACCAGACCTTGCAATCCTCCTTCTTGTAAGTTCCTCTAATCCTTTTTTCAAAGAACTGCTTTTCTCTAACAAAGCTGTGGTGGTGCCACATACTTTCCCTAAAAGAGCGTTGGTGTTAGAGCACCTAGGGGAATGCACCAGGAGCTAAGTGGTAGAAAGAAATCACTCTGGGATGTCACATGCGTTCAGGATGCGCCTAGAAAATATAGGTACTTGCAGGCTCTTAAGATTGTTGTCAAGAGGAAGGGGAGAGTGTTGCAGTTTTAAAATTTAGTGCTTGAAACACAACCTAATTATGAAAGAAAACTTTTTGAACCCAGAGTAATATCTGAAACATAGAATCATTGTAGTGGAGCAGGTTGATAAACAGACATTTGTTGGGTTACTGCCACAGCCTGGCAGGAACATTAGAAAAACAAGGGGTAAGAAACAAAACAGCATGGGTTTTGTCTTGTATTTCTCCTGATTCCATTGTTACTGTGGTATCACTGATTTCTTTCACATTCATGTAAGTGGTGTTACAGAAGAATTTCCTAGAGAAGCATGTAATGCAATTTTTTTAAAAATCAAATTAATTTTGAAATAATTATTCTGAGTAATTATTTTAATTGTTTATATACCGTTATATTGGGGGGTTGTATTCCTAATGGTAAGCACTTCATATGTCACTGATACTTGCTTTGAGTTTTGTCTGGGTTTGCTGGAAGGCAAGGAATAATGTCTGGAGTGGTGCATGTTCTCCAAAAAGTATGGTATTGGAAAACACCTGTAAACTCAGCTCAACTCATTATAAACCTTGTGTCTTTTCACAGGGAGTTTAGAATCTTCAAATGAACCTCCCCACATGTTCTAAGCTGTGTAGGAAGTGTGCTTTGCAAGAGAATTGCTTTTTTTTAACTTAGTCTTCGGTGCTTTGATACTTTACCTTTTGAGTCCTCTGACCTAGCACATTCTGTGGAGATTTGTGCTTACAGAGAGCACTGAAGTTTGACAATGAACTCATTTGGACCAAAGAAAGGACGGCTTTGGTTGAGAAGAGCCTAATCCATTGTTCAGATGATCAAGTAGTATCAGTGGCTGCTGAATCTCAGTGGTTTCTTATTGTTAGGATGCAAATTAATTAGATCGTCACAAGTGCAAAACAGTGCCTTAAATTACAGCTTTAGTTTTACTGGAAGCCAGCCTAGTTCTTGGAGCATGTGAAGTCCCATGATGAGTTGTAACAGAGATCTGTAGCTGCAGCTGAGCTCCTGAGAGAAAGTTATTGCCTTCTACAAAAGTTCTGGTTTCGTGTATATATGGAGAAGTGGAATACTAGTAATAGTATTGAAGAGTTCATCAAAGCTGTAACAAAATCTCATTCCTTTTCCTATTTGTATTCGGCTTTGCTTTTATTTTCTGAGTAAAAATTATCTTTCCTTGGGGATTTGGGGACTTTATTTTCTCACGAGCTATATCTGGCATGCATCTCAGTGGGGCGCACTTCCTTTGGGCCTCTGTCTCTCTTAATCAGGAGAGATGTGGGCTACATGTCACTTGTGTGCTGAAGGCTATGCAGCTTTTCTTGCCTCCTCTTTTGAGCAGAAGGGAGGGTGTAGTTAACTTCATGCTGATCTTTCTTTATAGCCTCAACAAGAAGTAGATGAGCAACTTAGCAGTGCTTTGTTTCCCTCCATACACTTGCACTGTCTGAGGACACCAGGAAGGAACTTCTGGTCACCAGAAGTGCAGCATCCGTATTGTAGACACTATGCATCCTACATTTTTGCCTGATGAAGTTAATGTAGTATTTACTCTGCCCTCCAATAACTGCTTGTCATTTCTTCAGGACACAACTAGAAAAATCTTAACAGTTGCAAGTACATTGATGGCTGGAGATGACTGCCTAAGCAGGGTTCTGCAGTGTGCCTCAAGAAGGGAAACTTGTCATCCCTGGAGCACAACTGTCACAGATCATTATATCATTACTGTCTTGCCTGCTGAGAGGCAAACTGCTTTTTATTTACCCTTGCAGTTGGACAAAATATTGCGTTAGCAATAAAAATCTAGATATTGTTTCTTAATATTTTTCTTAGAGGGGTCTGATACAAGGAAGGACAGAGAAGGACCTAATGACAGCGAGATCCAGTTAAAAAGCAATAAATACAATCAAATATAAAGGAATACGATTGTCATTGTGACATTTACTGCCACAGGGGTTAGTTTGCAATACCAATTGAGCAGTTGGTTCAAAGTAGACCAGCCAAGGCTTCGACCGTGGTACGCTTGTAGAATTCTGCACCAGGCAGGACAAGGATGCTACATCTCGTTTAAGTGCAGGCAGAAACTTTCTAGAAGGTAAATGCTAGACAGCATGATGGCAATAAGCTCTTTCTGTAGAGGGTATGTATGCACACCTTTCCTTTGTATAAAAAATCTTTGGCTCTAGTAACTGCTATGAATACAACAGATACCCTATAGCACTGTTCCCATTTCATCTGTCACCTAGCCACACCTCTTGCAAACTCAGTGTTGCTCATGTCTATCAGACTTTTTCTGTGTGCAGGGAAAACACCCAGGCCATAAGGTGGGGTACCTGTTAAAATTACACAGCATCATACTGACACTACAGAAGGTGATGGCTTAGCACTATTTCCAGCTTGATATTCTCTTGCATGTGAGGTTTTCATAAACAAGTTATACAAAATGGAATGTTTATGAATATTTGTTCTTTAAATACAATTCCCAGTTAGAGTTCCATAACACTGGATTACAAAGTAGTGAAAAAATGGAAATACTTCTTTAAATAAATTGTCTATGAGTTTCTTCTTCCTGATTGCTATATTGTCATAGTCCCTATTGGATAGTGGCTGTTTTGGAGGAAACAAACCTGAGCTGTACATATGTACACTGAATTCCTTTATGTTTATGCCTCAGCAATCCTACCATTAATATCTATGCTTGTGTATTCCCCCTAGTGGGTTATGATTGCAGACCATTATTTCAGAAGAATAGCCTGCCTCACGTGTTCTTGAAATTTTGTGGTTTACACAGACTATTCTGATATGGTCCTTCCCTTTTATCCTTTTATCACTTGTGCCTATTGATGTGGTACAGCCTATCATGCAAGGAGTATCCTCTCTGAGTGACTGATTCATGGAACTTGAAAACAAATCAGCTGCAAAAAGGGCTTTTTGTGGCACTTGCAGGTGGATTTTTTGGCACAACAACTATTCCTTTCCTTGCATTAAGACATAAGGGAATCAGCAGTACAGCTGAAAAAACCATCCCTCCCAAAACAACTAAAATTAACAAACCTTTGCCTACAAATGTGGCAGTATGGGAGATGTGATGCAACTGTCTGAAACTTCATGAAACAATAAATCCTGAATTGTGGAAATTATAAAAGCTCTGTTAAAAGTTACTTCTAGTGCAACAGTGAGAAGTGAGAAAGTTGAAAACAAATTATTGTGAACCAAGTTAAGAGATTAAGAAATCTACTCGTCTTGAATACTTAAGGTGTTCTAACTTTTTCCTACATTTGTTCTTACAACCATATTCTCTGGTCTCAGCTTGTCACTACAGCACCAAGTTAGTTTTTTGTGGTTATAAATATGAGCTAAGTTAGTCATTGAGAAGAATTAGACTTTGCTAAGGGGGGAAATAAGTAATGTACAACATGAAGCTTGTATCTTAGATTTTATGCTGTATCCTGTTGGGGAAAGAAAGACTTCACCACGATGACTTGTTTATTTTGATGAAAATGTGCTTTAAACACATGCCAAACAATGGCAATCTTATCTCCTTTCCACATACATAGAAACAATAAGTTTGTCTTTTTTCTTACTGGATTTTTTTTTATCCATGTTTATATCTAATCTCAGTTTCTCAGAGGCAGTTGAGAAGCTCAACTGTCAAGTCACAATACTTTCAATAGGGGTGTAATGCTTTAGAAACACAGTATCTTCATACAGTGGATTTATGCCCCAAGGAAGAAAAAAATTCGATCTGTGAGAAATGGTTAAACCTTTCTCACTGGGCCCATGACTGTTTAAGGGTTAGATTCTTCTTCTGAAATGCATACCTTTCACAAGGAATTAGAAAATTTAATCAGCACCTGTGTGAGGCAGTATAGCAATTGATGTTGCATCTCGTGAGAAGAAGTTCACTGAAACACCTCAAGAAATCAGTTAAGTTAAAACAACCATCTTGGCCACAAAAATGAAGCTGATGCTTCTTTTAGCAAGTGTAAAGGGAAGTGGAAGAACCTTAAGGTAGGTTGGAGTTGTGCATATGAAATACCTAACTTAGACAATGAAGATGCACTGATTTAGGTGTATTCCTGAAATATTTTTGCAAGTCTACTAAGATTAAATGCAGTACACGAGAGTATTTGCTGCAGTTGGGTTTGCTAGATGTGGGTGCATTAAAACTCTGGGCAGGCAGTGGTTCGGAGGCTTCTTAAATTGGTTTTATTTTTATTAATAGAAGTAAATAGATTTGGGTTTCATTTTGGCATTTAATCATGGTAACTGCTGGCTTTAAGTAAAACTGTATAATATGGCATTTTACACATGTGCAGAAGATACTTTGGTGTTAATCTGGTTATTATGACATTCTTGCCTCTCAGCTTGAGAGGCTTGGATTTGACAGAAGGACCATTCAGTGGATAAGGAATTGGCTGGATGGTCACACTCAAAGAGTTGTGGTTGGTTGACAAGATGCTCAGCATGAGCCAGCAATGTGCACTCGCAGCCCAGAATGCCAACCCTGTCCTGGGCTGCATCTGAAGCAGTGTGGCCAGCGGGTGGATGGAGGTGACTCTGCCCCTCTGCTCTGCTCTCCTGAGACTCCACCTGGAGTGCTCATCCAGCTCTGGGGCCCCCAGCATAAGAAACACCTGTTGGAATGAGTCAAGAGGAGGGCAACAAAGCTGATCAGAGGGCTGGAGCACCTCTCCTGTGAAGACAGGCTGGCAGAATTGGAGCTGTTCAGCCTGGAGAAGACTCTGGAGATCACTTTCTGATGATAACTGCTATCTGATTTAAAGAAGAGATTTGTAACTTACAGAATTGTTGTCTTCTACTGTTTAGATAATGAAACTAGGATGGTACATTGAATGATGCCTGCTCAAGAGGTTTGGAACAGTTTTTAAAAACTATTCCTATTACAATTCTGCAGTAAGGGTCCTGATTTCTTAAAGCTACTGTTTTGAAGAGATGGTTTTACATAATCACTGAACCATCTGAGCTCCAAGGTGCAAGCTATGCATTTTCCTGTGGATGCCAGATTTCCCAAGCTTTTATTTATGCAGAAAGGCACCGTTTAATACTCTGGAGGAGACAGTCTAGAAAACTTCACTCTGCTTTAGAAATGAGCCTATAAAATACAGGGTGCTGCCAAGCAAAGATTTTTATAACAGGTTTTAGAAAACTGCAGAATCTTGCATTCTGGAAACATCTAATGGGATTTAACTGAGAGAAATGGAAATTTCTAAAAGATGTGTCAAAGTCATTATTGCTGTCTGTGAAGCAAAATGATGGATGCATCCATGAGTCTTTCAAAGTAGTAAATTTACAGTCTGTATTAAGCAGAATTCTAATATTAAGATAACCTGCTGAATTTCTGGAAGTAATAAATCCAGGAATGTGACTGGATTTTAAATGTTAACTGAAAGAGTCAAAGTTTCTTGACTTTTTACAGGAAAAAACTTACTTAAAATAGAATTAACTTTTTCAGATCCAGAAAACAGTTACTTAGTTCTGGTTTAAAATGCCACTTTGTTTTATTTACTGGGTTCCTAGTTGTGGTAAGGATGCCATTTTTATTGACTGAAGCCTAGTGATAACAAAATTAATTGCATTCCTGAGGTTTCTTATGTAGATTCTCTGAAAATACGCTGAGCATTCCCAGGAGATTGTTGTCTGATTGCCTAGCTTATGAAATTCCCTATGGATGATTTTCAGTTACTGCAGAAAGTAAGTAAGAATATTAAAATAATTAATTTATGCCAAAACACTCTATCTGTTGCTGCTAATTTTCTTTCTCCCTCAAAGTCCATTTGTATTGTCTTTACATGTTAAATATGCAAAAGCTCTGTAGCAACAGAAATGTGAATAAGCAAAGTTCCAGTGCAAATTTAGCCTAATATGTTCAATGGCAAGTTTTTTTTCAACAAACCCTTCCTAGGGAACTTCTTGCAGTTTTTTACATTCAGTATGTGACCAGTGTACTTCTATAATTGTGGTATTAGCATACATCTGGTGAAGATGTAGGGATAAAGTGCGACTTATTGGATTTCTTTTTTTCCTTTTTTTTTTCTAGTACTGGCATTCTGTATGTGACTTTAAGTGACAGTTCTCAGAAACTTGAAGACCGAACTTCAGAATGCTTCTGTGAAATTTTGAAATCTCTAGCTTAACTGGGTTTCTACTCTGAATTTCTATTCTTGAGTCCCATTGCCTGAGAGCTGTAAAACACAGGTGTTACATACTGTGGAGCACAGTGAATGGGGAAAATGTGTGGAAGTAGTGGTCTTGAATTTTCTAAAGAATTGCAACGTCTCCCTGCTCCATCAAGCAACTTGTGCTCCTGTTCTTGGTAATACGGCATGTTATTGCTTCTCTTTCCCTCATGCTATTCTTATGCTAGGTTGGAAAGCACTTTAAATATGAAAAGCAATAGATGGTCAGTTCACAGGTTAGGACTTCTGAAAGCACAAACATACATAACAACCTTAAAATCACATGTAAAAAGGGTCCACCAATCTTACTCTTTCCATGTGAAATCTTACTGTTCCTGTTACATCCTTTCCTGGCTCCTGCTTTCAAAATCTAATAAAATATTGAAATTCTCATACCCTACATTCTTGTTTCTTCTTATTCTCTCCTGGTGAGGACCTGTGTCAAAAAAGATTCTACCTATCTGAATTCTTCAAACACAGGAGTTAAGAAAGAAGATGATTTCTCTGTATGTTTTCTCTGCCCCTTCAGAGTACAGTGTTCAAATAGCACACTCAGATTACTGTTCTCTGAATATTAACAAAAAAATGTCTTTGCCATGGAATGGGTGACTGAAGCAGATCTCTGAGTACATCTGTTACAGCCAAAGTAACTGTAGCTCTTCTGTTAAACTTTGTTAACTTCATCTATATGGTATGAAACCAAGGATAAAGCATGTTATCTGTGCTGGAGTGCAGTATCTTTCTATAAATATGAGATCTTTGCAGTCACAGACTGCAGGCTTTGTTAGCCTTTCCAGATCGTGAGCCAAAAATAAGCTGGTGAAACAGATGGGAAAGTGGGAAGCTGGAATTACTACATGGGCAAAGTGAAAGTTCTTGGGTAATCTGAACTGCAAATTTTTGTGCTTTAAGTACTTCCTTTGAAACTAAAATTTATTTCTCCAATTCATTTATATCTCTGTACAATGTTTATGATTTTTTTTACTGTAACCTTGATGTTAGAAGTTTTTTCTATTTTGTGGTGCTTGTTTATGCTTTTCAAGCATTTGCAGAAATAAGTTTTCCAGAGATACATTTTTTTAAAAGGTTGGGTTTTTTAAGCACCAGAGAGTCCAGCTTTTTGTTTTCTGGTCATGAATTTTGTTAGAGGAAAAAAAAGTCATTTTTTATTTGTGTTCTTCAATTAAAAAATTATGGGAGTAAAAATTAGTGTCATCTTCTAGGCTTATATATTCATCTGATAGAAATCTTAAAGAAGTTGAGCTGGTTATGATGAAAGAAGTATTGGAACCCACATTAATACAAGAAAGCAACACTGCTACTCTTCAGAACACTCTAAAAAATGTAAACTGTCTTGGAAAAAGCAAAAGAACGCCTGTTGATCAGAATACTCCAAGTGGAGCTGTGCAGAAAGAAGCTGCTTGTTTGTCTTGTATTGAGGAAGAAATTCCAGAAGCAGTCATTGACACAGAAAGCAACAAAGCCGATGCAGGTAGGTTTGGAACTACACTTTTTTCTCTTTTGTCTTTTAACTAATTGTTCAAATACTTCCATAGTTGTAAAAATGCAGGCAAAATTAAAACTCTTGTTACAGCACAGCATACATGGATATTCTTTCCTAGGCCCACCTAATTCTCTCACACTTCGAAGAAATAAAATGCTGCAGAAGTTAGGCAGGAACAGTTCCCAGCCAGTGTGTGGTGTAATAAATCTGACAGGAACTGCTAGGCATCAGGCACAGTCATCACCATATCCTGTCTTTTCCCAGGAATACAGTGAGCTCCACTCCTCACCATGTGGGACTTCCACACAGCATTGTTTTCCTTCCCTAGCAAATTGCACTGGTTCCACTGTTGTTTCATGAGGGTTCTGGAACCTTTCAGAGTCTTCCACACTACAGCTCTGAACGAAATAATACGAGGGAATGTTTAAGTGCATCTTCCCCAGAGGTGTTGGCTGCTGCAGCTGTGTCAGGGACACAGGCTCGGGCAGCAGATCTCTTCAGGTGGGATGCTGTAGCTCTCTGCATGACTCCCAACTTCCTTGGGGGCTGCTTTTCTTTAGTGCAGAGGTTCTGGATCTCTGCAGAAAAAAATGAACTGGGTGCATCATCTTACCAAAGAGTAACTGTAGCCCTTCCGCTGTAGATACTAAATACGGAGCATTGGTCAAGTTTCTCATAAGTCAAAATAGGAAGTAAAAAGCAAGGTTTGGAAGACCTTTCAAGGAAAATCCTAGCTTGAATACACAATATTAAAAAATGTATTTATGTCTGCTTCTTTTCAAATATTTTATCTGTGCACTGTGAGTAGTCTGCTGTACACCTGACAAAGTGAAAACAGCTGTTTCTCCCCATATGCAGGTAATTCCAAAGTAGAAACTGCATCTGTATTAGGAGAAGACTTATTGATGCTCTACAAGAAGTGCTGTTGTCCAGATATTAATATTTGCGTAGAAGGCAAAGATTTTCAAGCTCACAGGTACATAAGTATTTACAGTAAAGAGTTTTTCAATCAATAGCCATCTGGTATAAAATGCTGCTGTTACTGTATATCTCTAGGAAGTTATTGCTGGTGCTGTTCCCTAGCTGTGAACCATTACAGCTTTTAGGTCTTATGTGTGGAGTGCCCATACTTTGATAGTAATGAATATAAATTATCATCAACAGCAACTATTAAGAAAACAACTGCACTTCTAGCACTTCTAAGATTGCCACTGTAAACTCATATATTGAGTATATACTCATATAAATACTTGTAGATTTTTTTGCTAGCTTTATATATATATCTATAAAATACAGAATAATAAAAAATAATCTGTGCTCTGTAAAGAAAATTTAAAAAAACTACTATTCAGTTAAATTTCCATACAGGCAGAAATTTTCTGGAGTGGTAATTTTTTTTTTCTGCTTTTCAGAATCTGTGCATACAAAATCTGATTTTACTTTCATTACTTCCACTATGTAGATGTAAAGATTGTCAAGGGCCTTTACTAGATCTGAAGTCCAAGACCATTTAAGAACTTTGGCTTATTGTACTCTTGTGGTTTCGGAAAGCAAATTAAAGTGTCAGTACCATTCCTTGTACCTTTGATATAAGTCTGTTTGCATTTGAGATAGCAAACTAGACAGCCTGTATTTTGCACCCTTTGAGTTTATAAATAACTGAGAGGGACAATAAAAACCCTCCACTACTTTTAGTAGTTTCTCAAAACTGGGGGAGGGATGACAGTTTATTACTGACATTAAAATATCTTTATAGAAGCTATGTCATAATAGTATGTACGGGTATTTTATTTTTTAAAATAATAAAATTTGGATATATACTATATTTTCAGAATGTAGTGTATTAAAGAATGTTTATTTCTTCTGGTCCACACTACAAGATATATTCTCTATATGTTCTGAGATACATAAGTTTGAGAAATAAATGTTTTAATGCAAAAATAATTCAACAGAGAGTTTCTATCAGCAGAGCTTCTTTAATTTAGGCCATTTACTGCCTGGAGCATTGTATCTAGTTTAACTAGCATCAAAAAATACAGCAGTAAATCATAGAGAAAACAAGGAAGTTCTGATACAGGCACAGGACTTTCTGCATCATGTGAACAGTGGGAGCTAATAACAGAAATCTTAACTTTCAATATTATTGTGGTGAAAGCACTAGAATGCTTTACTTACTGTAAGAGGGGTGGGGTGGTGGTATTTAAGTTGTCAAACAGGAGACAGGTTAGGCCCCCACAGACTCCCACCAGTTGTGTCAGTATTCCTTACCTTCTCATGAAGTCCTGTGGACTTCCAATAGACTTTACAGTGCTGCTGCTTTATGTCTTCTTAGTGTTGTATTCCTACAGAGCTCTGCATGGAATGAGTCAGTTTTGTTTGGTAATAAAACTGGCACTAACTATCACTGTAGGAAAGCCCAGATAAAAATTTCAAAATAATTTGGTATCTCCATATATTTTATAAATATATGCTGATAAAATTTGAACTTAGGTAATGCATACTTGTCCATATTCTGCTAAATACCTGTCTTATTTAAAATGAGCCTCTGAAATAACCACTTTAACTATGCCATTGAAGTTGATTGTTCATTCTTCATTACTAAAATTTATTTGGAAGGGAATAAAATATTGGAGATAAGTGTATTCCATATCTCTGTGATATTGTGTTATTGTATCTCATAAAAACAAGATTGTATGTGTACCCAGAATTTCATATACTTCCAGCTAGAATGTAATACCCATTTACATGTGGATGTATTTCACTGAGATATGAGACATTCTGTAAAAGCTTTGTTGTTGTTATCATTGCTGGATGACTCACAGGAGGAATGTACGAGAAGTTTCTAATTTAAAGTATTGAGACTTCTGAAGCAGGAGGAGGGAAGAGATGAGAGAATACAGAATATATAATGACTAGAAAAAAGACCATAAATAGCATTCTTCGTGCTTCTTCCTACGCAAAATGAGAGTGCTCAGAAATGTTTTAAGAGACAACAAATACATGTAACAGAAAGGATTCTCATGCATAGTATAACGTTTAGCTTTTTCTGCCACAGGAAATACATGACATAAGCTAATTTTATAAATAATAGGAAGCTTAACAAGTGTCATGAAAAAATACTATGTATGAGAATATTATCTGTGTCTGCAGTCACCCAGATAAGATCCATAAAAGTCAACACTATAACTGGTGTCAATCTGGAAAACTGAAATCATAAAGCAGTTTTCATCCACTATCTTGTCTTCTGCCACTGCACTTTCACCTTAAGAAGCTCTTGTTCAAAGGTCTTCTTATCGGATATTTTGAAGACTGATACTGGTAGAGATATGGAGCTACACAGACTGGGGCTCTGGAGTTTCTTTATTCTCTTTTATGGAAGTAGTAGTAAATTGAATTAGCCTCGTTATGGCCACTTATGCCTTTTAAATATAGAAGAGTAGTAAGTGTAAACAGAGGTAACTGATAGCTCTTAAACAGGGTTGTAAAAACACATCATATTGTCCCAGCATATGATAATATCAAGTTTTGTTTGACTTCTGGTGGGCAGCACATTCTGAATATGAGACATTACTTACTTTTCATTTTGACAAATACACATTTTGTAATATAAAAAGAATTTAGCATGTTCAGGATATAATTACAAAGGGCTGCATAAACAAAGTTGTTTACTCTTAGTTGTTATATAAAACAGGAAAAATAAATGTGGCATTTTACATAAAAGGAAGATGCTTGTGGTAATAGATTTCCTCTGTGTAAAGCTCAAAGTCATACTAAAAACAAGCTTTAACTGAAAAATTTATAGAGTAGTGTTTGGTTTTTTCTCTAGCATATTTTGAAATTCCAAACATACTGGAAGAAAAGGCATGCAGTACACAGCTGACACCTTAATGCATAAAGGGCAAAGATTTAAGTCAATGTTATCAAAGAGTCTCATCATGAATATTTGTATCTAGTGGAGTAATGTTTACTTTTTCTCTCTCAGGGCCATTTTATGTGCCAGATCTAGTTACTTTGCTGCTATGCTGAGTGGAAGTTGGGCTGAGAGCTCCCAAGAGCACATCACTCTTCAAGGGTAAGTGTTGTCTCTGCCAGTAGTGTGGGAGCAAAGGTAGGCAATTTACAATCACTGCAAATACGTAACAACCGTGCTGTGTACGGAGCACTGAAGATTAATATGCCTTGACACTTTTCTCCATTTCCTGAGTACTGTTTTGACTTCAGGATGAAACTCTGTGTGTAGTGTATTTGTTAATATTGTCAAATGATTCAGAAAAGTCTTTTTCATCAGCAGTAGGGCACTAATCATTTTGTGTAGAGTGTGGTTTAGTATTCACAATCTGAGAACTCTTTTCTTTCGCTTCGTGTTGTACATGTCGTGAAAAGTACAGTGAGTGTCTGAACAATGTAATTTTCATACTTATTTGTACAATAAGTGTATTTACAATGCAAAGACAAATAGCATTTCCTAAACAGTGTTGAGTTATTATATTCCAGCAGCATATAAAAAAGCAGTTTTATCTAGTGTGCTTGTTCGCCTTGGCTTTCTGTGTGAGAATAATGGAGCTGTCACTGTAGTATGAATACTTAAGACTTTAGAGATAAGCTGGGGACTGGCAGATTAATTCTTTTCAGTATCAGAAAACTCTATTGAAATACATTCAATTTCCTCTTAAAGCAAAGGAGTACTGATCAATGTACATGTTAGCTTTTTTTTTCAGGCATGATGTTGGCTGACTCAGTTTTCTTGAGAAAGAACTGTGTACCTTACAGTGCTGCAAAATGTAACTGCTTTGTGTTAATATAAAATTGTTTGGCCAAGTGATACTTTCGTAAATGTTCATTTAGTTTTCTCTCAGTGTAATAATACTGCTGCAAAATCAGAGAGGTTATATGTAGATTTGGTTATAACTTCCAAATCCTTACAAAACAATATACTTACAATTTAATTTATTCCTTCGTTTTTATGGTATGTTTTAGAGGCTGATAGTCCCCAATTACTCTGGTGTTTACACTTCTCTCTCTGTAATTGATTTTTATGTGGTTAAGAAATTTTCATCCTTATTTTTCAGTAGAGGCATTCTCCTGAGAAGTACTGAATCCTTATATGAGACTATTCTCACGCCAGTGTCTCATAATTTCTGTTATTATGAATCATACCCATAATTTTACCCTTTCCCATTCACTTTTCTGCATAGTGCTGATTTCTGTGCTGTCTTTTACAACACTTATAAATGAAGTACATATGGCTTGCTCTGAAATAATGAAAATTCTGCTTCAGGTAACAGCTGTCAAGACTGTGGGGAAACTTCTTGCTGACTTTATGGCTGTTGTGTGTACTGATACACAGGGAGACAGCTGTGCTGATTTTGCTTCTTTGCATGTTGCAAGGATGTTTTTTTTTCCTTTGGTTTGTAGTCATCAATGTCAATTGCTTAAACATGTCTAATGTTTTAAAGGGTCTCAGCTCTGCATGACTCTGTTCCATTTGTACTAATGCACACAGCACTTGTGGGTCCTGCAGACTGCACACAAAAGTGTATGTACACAAGCACAAGACAGTGTTCAGATCACCTCTGTCATTGGGGCATTCTGTGCCTTTCTGCATTAGGATGCTGTGACTGCCAAGATGCAAACTCTACTGTGTAGGACTTCCAGTCTTCTTCATCTGCATAAAGACTTTCTAAATATTCTGAGTAACGTTTCTACTTAGCATTGTAATAAAACCACTAAATGTATTTTTAGTGTTGCAAAAGATTAATATATCATAAGGTAAGACTTTGTTATAATGAAACAATTTTAAAATATATAGTTACTTAATAGTTGACTTATTGCTAGTAAAGAGCTTGGCAATGAAAAAATCCTTCCTTCATATTATCAGTGTAAATAATATAGTTATTACTATTCGTCTGCTTGTTACTTATTTTTAAAGATTTAAAGTATTAGGAAGTTTCAGCAAGACTATTGAGTAGCTAAATTCGCCCAAAATATAGTCCATTTAAGTACTTTTGCATTGCAAAATCTTATTGATGTAATTTTCTCAGATCATTCGCCTTCCATTCACAGAGCAGCTGGATGATGTATCAGCTTTTTGACCAACTTCCTTTGGCTAAGAAATGTGATGCATTTTATTATGGGCCTGTCTTTATTTGTATTTTTTAATTTATTTTTTTGCAGCATAAGCCATGCAGAAATGAATGTCATCTTGCATTTTATATATGGAGCTATTTTGGACTTCCCAGACGAAGTTAATGCTGGGTATATGTCAAATTTTATTATTATTTAATTGTAGTTTGTGCTTGTTTGCTTGTTCTCTATTTTCTCAGCTAAAAGTCAAAAGAAAAATTCCAAAAATAAAGCTGTTGAAGAAATCTTAATGATTTGACAGCTGCTGGAAAAGGTGTGCCAGCTGGTTTTGGAATACTCTATGAGGAGAGTGAAAAACAGGATGATGTTTTATACCAAAATAATTCCCAATTTGCCTGTACCTTCCTTTTAGTTATCAGAATAATATATACAATGTGTGACAATATATAACAATTATAAGTTAGTTTTGAATAATCACTCAAGTTGATGAGAAGGCTAAGTAGTTAGTCTTAGATCCATGAAAGATCATATATAGGAACCAATCTAAATGTTGACATTTTCTTCTGGGATAGTTTTTAATCACAGTTTTATACATAACCTTGTATAAGTGAAGTAAATTCTGAAATCTGTGAATTATTTTGTGAAACCATTTATATATTAGGTGATGAACTCTGCCACTAAACATTAAAGTACTACAATTTTCTAAAAATATGGAATTGTTTATAATATCAATATCAATATCAATGTTTAGCTAATTAATTGATATAGAAAATAAAATCATGGCATTGATTATTATATAAAATAATTAATACTTTGCTCATTCTGCTTTTTAAGAATGATGTCACCAATAACATTTTATGTAATCTTTGGAAAAAACCCTACAAAATTCCAAAACACCGCTGGCACAAAGATTTTTTTCATTTTCTTTCCTTGAAATAGAGAAACTGAGAGTTTTCTCAACAGTTTCTCAGGTAGTGGCCGAGGCTTGCTTTTACATAGGCTGAACTCAATGGCTGGGAGATTATTATTAGGTCAATATGTGTTTCTGTTTGAAGATTATTCTGTGGCAAGTGTCACACTTGGTTACCAATATATTTCTGCAGTAAGTTCTGACTGAACAGAGAGGTGAAGTTAGCATGTAAATTGTCCTGTAAGCAAAATGCATCTATCACAAGGGCTTTTTGATTCCTGTCACTGCTGCTTTCTCTTTAGCCGCATGTTGGGCATCGCAGATATGTATGGGCTGGATGGGCTAAAAGAAGTAGCTATCTACATTTTGAAAAGAGATTACTGCCATTTTTTCCAAAAGGTACGTCACTTCTCATGCTACCTTGTGAGCTGTAGAGCCTGAGAGTCTCACATCTATTAGTTAACACTTAATCGTGGTCACAAGATGTGTAAGAACCATGCAGTCAAGGTGTTGGCTGAAGTCGAGGGTCCCTGTTCTTAGGTGTGAATCTGGGACTGATGGTGGCAGTAAGGCCTGTGATATCATCCACCTATTTATAGACTCTTGGAAACCCCAGCTGATTAAAAGCAGTATGCCACATGATGAATTTCATGTATTAAATTACACAGAGTATAGTCTAATATGTACCATTGTAAATGTAATTGTTCATGGTGGGCATGTGGAAATGCTATATATTTGCATATCTTGTTTCATGGGCATATATTTAGAAAAAAATGTCTGTTCAATTAAAATTGGTTTAAAAACAAACACCTGCTTAGAGTTGAGCATTTTTATGCATTAGGCTCATGAGGCTGAATCCTGCTTTACTGGCATATGGAAATAGATGACTGTGTAAAGGCAAACAAACTTAAATACCATGGTAGCTGATCTTACTTCTGTTTGAACTGAGGATTTTGTACTTCTGTATGGTTTCTGCAAATCAAAATGTACAATAATTGTGGTAATTTTCTAACAACTCTAGCCTGCTCCTGGCAAACAGCAACCTGTACTAGAATGCATGGCTATTGCTCATTCATTGGGAGTGGAAACTTTGTATGCTGATTGCATGAAGTAAGTAAAAAAATAAAATAAAATATTGCTTGTTTTTCATTTATCTGCTTTCTGTTGCAATTATTTTATTTTGCAAGATAGGGTTTATTTTGGCATATGAAATGTTCACATTTTCACCATGATTTTTCTTCACAATACTTTAGTGGAATCACTTATGCTAACAAGTGAAGATAGAACATTTTTCATCTTCCTTACCTAAGAATGGCTCTCTTTTCAACAGATGGGTAGGAAAACATTTTGCAAGATGTTTTTCAGAGAGAAGCTTTGCCAATTTACCTACTGAACTTCAGAACAATTGTCTTGTTATGTTGATTAACTCTTTGGTAAGTAGTATGCTTTGTATAAAAATAGAGCAATGTAAATTTTTTCCTTATTTAGCTGTATAATGTAGTTTAAGAGATAATAGATACAGTATTTTGAAACTGTAGTACATTTATACTATGCAAAAGTTCCAATTAAAATAACAATTTTAAGAACTACTTTGATGTAAGATGTCATTGTTATGCTTCATGACACACAGTCTAGTGGTCATCACACCCAAGTCCACCATAATAATAGAAAATATGTTTATGAAACACAACTGTGACATCATAATGCAACATTATGGAAGTGTTCAAGGCCATATTGGATGGGGCTCTGAGAAACCTGGTCTAGTGGAAAGTGGCCCTGCCTACAGCAGGGAGGCTGGGATTAGATGATCTGAAAGGTCCCTTCCAACCCAGGCCATTCTATGATTCTTGGATTATATATTTGGATAGTGAGGAACAGGAAATCACTGTATCAGTTTCTATGTTAGGTGGTGGCATACATCATTTGTGATTGCCTTTTCCTCATTACCTATATTCAAACTTGGAAAAAACTGACTTCTTTTTTTTCAGACCTCAGGTGGTCTGGTCACAAGCCATTTGTTTACAGGCATGCTGACTTTACAAAAATAAAGTGGCAGTATAGTATCCATATCTTCTGCTTCTCAGATAACAGTACTCCACTGGATCCCCAAAGCTCAGCTTTCATTTTTTGTGGCACTTATATTGTTTCAATTTAAACCTGCCTAAATTTAAGTATTTTCTAATTGTATTTCTGTATAAAACTATGCTCAGAGCTGACTTAAGGTAACTGATTTGAACTAAATCTGTTAACAGAAATTTGGTCAAGTACTCAACCTGTAAATACACTGAATTGTAACAGATATATGAAAAGTATGTAGAAATAAAGGTAAATCTGTACAGCTGCTGCCAAACATGACTGCCTATATATGTAGCTGTAATGTGGATTGTCACAGACAATTTAATCTAAGTAGCTCAGGTAACCTTCACAGCATGATTTTGGTTCTAGCACAAAACAGACAACTAAATATGTGACATCTGTATATCTCATGCTGAAGTCCTTGTCCCCATGTCTGTGTCAATGTATTACCCAAACTAAATAGCTTCAGTATGGCCATGCACACTGTCAAACACACCCCTGGTTCAAGAGTTGCTCTCCAAGAACTACCCCTTGCTGAAAGGACTGTGAAGCCTTCTTGGGACTGGATTTTTCAGGAGTACTTAAAGTGCTGAGGCCAGCAGATCAGCTATGAGTGGCAGCTGCAACTGCATATTCAGGTGAAAGCCTGAAAAATGACAGATTTCAGAGCTATGTGGCTTTAGGTTGGATATTAGATAAAGGTTCTTCACCCAGAGGGTGGCTTAGCACTGGAACAGCTCCTCAGGGAAGTGGTCACAGCACCAGCCTGACAGAGGTCAAGAAGTGTTTGGACAGTGCTCTCAGGCACATGGAGTGACTCTTGGGGATGGTGCTGTGCAGGACCAGGAGTTGGACTCAGTGATCCTTGACAGTACCTTCCAGCTCATCTGTGATTCTGTGATCAAGAGAAGCTTGAGAATATCCACAGTTACAAAACCTGAACAGTTCTACCACAACGCACAAGTCTAACAGACTAAAGATAGTAATTTATAATACCCCAAGAGTATGCCAAGTATCTCAAGATGCTACGTATTCTGCCACTATATAAGATCAGTATACTGAGCTGTTCCTAGAATATACACATAGCTTTGTGCATCAAACATTGTATAAAATTTGAGAAGTTTTAAACAACTTTTATAGATCATTCTGATATAGATTCATTCTGATCTACAGCTGTTCATAGTTAAACCACTGCCCATCTCCAAACTACCTCAGGTGTGCAATGTAGCCACAAGCACATGTAGACACAGTTCTAGGCTTTGGGCCCTTGTGCAACATTACTGGGACAGTTTAAAGGCAAGTGTTCAGGCCTTCCTTCCCCTCTGCTTATTCTAGTATATAAAGATGCTATGGTTACAGTTTGTGTTGGAATACATGTGCTACCTTGCCAGCATTTGCAGAACAGTCATGGCACTGTGGTAGCTGGTACAGCCCCAGTTGCGTAATCAGCTTCTCTGGAAGATTTTTGCAGTTTGGACTAAAGTGTGTTTTAGTTCCCATATTAATGATTTAAAAAACTGTATTGGTGTGTCTTTGCAAGATTCACTGGTATTTTATGAACTGAAGTCTTGAAAGCATCTAGAGTTGCAAAATTAAACAATAAAGCATAATCCTCTTCTGCCGAGAGAATGGTTCTGGTGAGCATTCATTTAAGCATTTAAGACACGCATTCCAAAAACTTGTGGAATTCCCAGGGGAGGTTTTCACAATCTGCAGAAATGCTTTAAGGCTGCTTGAGGGATGAAGAAGAAAAGGTCTGACATTAATTTTGCAGGGGCTACTGTATGATTTACAATCCTTTTTCTCTGCTGCTAGAGTTTTCTGCTGTAAAACTTCAACAGTTACACCCAGTTAAACAGTATAACTCTGCTGATCCTTTCATTTACTGATGCTGGAAATATAAAACTTAGTTAATGTGACAGCCCTTTAGAGGGGAAAAAAAAAAAAGGTGCAGAGAAAAGGAGATTGCTGATGGGAAAATCCCAGGGAAACCACGATGATGAACACAGAAACATTACAACACCAATGTCATTTAAAGCACTGTCCAGGTGCTTTATGTGTACCTATCCCTGATGTCTCAGCTTCATGCAAGAAAATTACTGCATTTTTAGTTGAGTAAAGTGGACTCCACTTTAGAATGGTTAGGAAAAAAGTACAATAAGAGAAATAAAATTCAGTTAGAACCACTTCTATAAAGTGCTGATTTAATTAGAAGTCAGTGAAGGCATTTTATATTTCACTGGAAGTGTCTAATGGGAGTAAATGCCTATTGCCTTGTGAGCAGGGTTTGAATTCGAGACAATTCAAAAAGCTTGTAATTGAGTCCAGTGGGAGAAAAATCAAACCATGAGGATATATGTAATTCTTAATTTATGTGATCTGCAGAGAAGCAAACTGAGTTTGCCCAGAGATTAATAAAATAATTTTTAAAATATATTTTAACAATGGATGGTCAGATTTTATCTTTTAACTGTAATATGCACAAAGAAGGTACTCCCTGCCTTCTAAGTTGCACAGGACAAATGTGATTGTGATCTGAATTTGCAGTAGGAGTTTTTGTGTCAAATATTTATCTGAATTGTTTCTTTTTCCAGTGTTACTGCATAATTTATCGGTATCCTGCTAGGTTATGTTGAATAGAGCTTTCAGGCCATTCTAATGTGGATAACCATAAATTCCAAGTTCTTTTCAAGTGGTGTGTTGGCCAGTAGAAGTTGCTCTCAGGTACTGTGCTGATGCAATGCATGAAAGAACCAAAGACACAGACCAGAGTACTAAATATTAGCAAATCTGCATGTTTGAAATGTAACTAGAAACATAACAGTTACTTTTCTTTGAGAAACTTTAGACAACAAAGAGGGTAAGTTCAGTTAAAACTCCATCTGGGAAGACAAATATTTTTTGTCTGACTCCTTTAAATAAAAAGGATTCATAGTTATAAAAAAGTTTTCTCTGTATACCGAATGCTAGGCCATCCACACTCACCTAAAACCTCAACTTAGCTGTTTTATTCAAGAATTTATTACATCTTTCAGTGACCTATAATGTTTTCTCTATTCAGCTTCTCCAGCTAGCATTTGCCTTATTTTCTTCAGGACTGCAGTACGTAATTGAAACAGTTGAAAAAATATAATAAAAGCTACTGGAAACTTTACTACCTAACTTTAGGCAAAACAGAACCAATAGATATTTCTTTTTCTGCTTTAGTTTCAAACGCACATATAATATTAAGAACTATAAAAATCCAAATTTATTTAAATAAGGGAAATAATGACATGCTTGGATCCCTGTGTAAAAGTTCAGTAACTGAACAGAAGCTATTTTACAATCAGCAATTCTTTAGGTAATTGCTTGGCAACAGGCTAATTTCTGTTTCTGTTTCAAGGACCACAAGAATGCTGCTTTCCGTTTGATGGAGAGTGACCGGCTGATCAATAGCCTTCCCCAAGTGAAATGGACAGAGACAGCTGTGGCCTTGGCATCACGGCTACATGAGGAATGTGTAACTTTTATTGTTGCAAACTTCTTACAAGTAGTACAAAGTGAAGGCTTCTCTGTTTTGTTGAAGGTAAAAGTGCCCCAAGTTATTACATGCTTCCAAATAAATCAAGTTATATCACATCTTGGAAAGTTCAGGCTTCTAAATTACCAAAATAGTTTCAACTTCTGATTTGAAGTACAATTCTATGGAAAATTTTAAAAAGAACTTGGGCAGTGCTAAGATTTTTGGGAGGTGGGTTTTTTCAGGTTTGTTTTAAAGCATGTAAATACCTTGATACACAGGGCTAATACTGCAGTCAGGTTACGTGCTTCAGTTAAGCAAAAGTTCCAATTAATTTAGTGGGACAGTTGCTGTGTTGGAAAAGGTATAGATATCAGCTTCAAAAAAGCTTTCAGACCCCTGGAATAACAGCATGGATTTACAAGATTATGAATGTGAGCAGTGTACTCAGACTTCTGTTGATTTTTGTTGTGAGTTGCACAAATGTGGCAATGCTGCAGGTTCTGGTTGAGAACATACCAGTCATCCAGCCAGGTCATTTCTCCCATGAGGTATGTTTTTTAATATATACAGAGGAGTAAAAAAAAATAAATAGGGAAATGTTAAAACTGTTTGTGTTTGGATCCAGTGTGGCATGGGGCTGTAAATTCATCACAGTGTGCTTGTTCCTAAAATTTCTGTTAATGAGCGAGGCCTCGAGATAATTTGCTAGAGACCTGGAGAGGGGTGGGGTTATGGAATGGGTACAAAAGAAGATGCTCAGCTTTGGAATAGCTCCCACACAGCTTGATAGCAGGTTCTCTCTGCTCAGTAATGCTTTTGCATACAAAGTACATACTTTTGTTTTAAACGACTGCCTTTTGTTGTTTCTTCAGGCACAGGCAATGAGCAGCAAACCTGACCTTCTAGAACTAATTTTCAATGCAATTATGAAAAGCATTAATAATGAAAATAGCTGCTTTCTCCTGGTAGCAGTGGATATGTTGTTGGATTCCGCAGATGTGAAGGAGACGGTAGGTTCTTCAATGTGCAGTGTTTGTAGAAAAACTGTTCTGGTATTGTTTCATGTCATGGTTCAAATCAGATGATATGGTGTGAACTCAGATGGCTCAGTCATGCAGCTGGCCATCTGCATAAATCCAAGGTTCTTTTGGAAGTACAGAAAATGTAGACATTTGTTTACTTTAAAGAGAAACCCCATCCTGGCAATCAAAAAATTCCTGTGTATTACTGAAAATATAAGTCCTATGGGCAACACTGCCCTATTGATCTTTACTATCCCTTTAAATTTGTGATAAGAAAAAACTTCGTGAAACGCTGCATTACCTAAAACTTACAGGGGAAGAGAGCTTATTCTCTTTCTCCCTAAATATTTCCCCCCCTTTTTGTGAAGGTCACAGGTACATTTGCTTTTGTTTAAGACTGTTCTCTAAAACAAGGACTGACACTTAATCCAGTGTTTGTTTTTTGGATTGGGTGGAGGTGTCAGGCTCCATGTGTGTAACATACCGTGTATATTCACACAGTCTAAATAATGACATTTAAGCTGTGGTTGACTATAATTCTGGGAATAATTCATAAATAGTATGACAAAGAATAAAAAATAAATGAAAAATTAATTACTGCAGTCTGGTGCTATTGTAAATCTACTTGGTCAAAGCAATGAAAATTTAATCAAATACATTATTTTTCCCTGGAGTATTTGACCTTGTTGTGACACAGCTGACAGTGAACGGCTATTATGGGGTTCATTTAAAAAAAAAAAAAAGAGGAAAAGAAAAGAGCAATGTAGTGCTTACTAGTGCTGTAATTTGTAGTTTTTAAAGTAAAGAAAAAAATCACTGTGGTGGGCAATAATCCTTGAAAAACAGCATCCCCATCTACCAGACCATTATAAAATATAAGTGATGACATCATTGATCTAGCTTAGGGAGTAAGTAGATTCTGAAAGGAATAATGACTGGTTGCTATGACAATATGCCCCTCACCAGCTGCTGATTTGTTACTTGAACACAGGGTTTTACGTGCAAGATCCAGGCGCTGCGTGATAAGCTCTGGGTCTTCCTGGTTCAGTCTTTTTATGCTGTTCGTCACACAGAGGGCTGGAAGCTGGTGGGGCCAGACCATCAACAGAAAATACAAGCAGGTATGTCTGGCATCAAATGGCATTAGAATTTTTTAGCAATCTGTTTAGTAGATACAATGCAGATGGAATTGTGGAGCCTGATACAAACTAAAGCAAAATTTGTGCTGCTTTGTGTTTTGAAGTGGTGTTTTAGAATAGAAGCGTGATGATGGTATGCTTAGCTAGTTTCAAACATGGGAATCAGTAAGTCATTTTCTGTGAAGAGTCGTCCCTGCTTTTCTTTTTAGGAGTATGTATGATAGAAATGCCCCACCCCCACCATCATCTAGATGGATTCTATTCTTATTTACAGCTACTTTGAATTACCGAAAACACTGCAGTAGGATTAAAAACCTTATCTGCCTCATTTTTAAGGAGATAAGAGCTGTGGATGAATTAAATTTGCACAAAGCAGATTATCCGTTCTGTGAATTCCGTTTCTGCCCTTTATCGTTTTCTCCATGATGTATAAATATTGCTGGGCTCTTGCATAATGCTTATCCTGAGCAAATGCAGATCACTGGACTCCTCGGCTGACTGGCATTGTGATCTTGTGTGTGCTGCTGCAGAGAGCCCCTGAGGAGCTGCATGGTGTGCTCTCAACATTTTAGCAGACAGCACTTCCAACAAAAAGGAGTTTTTGTTCTGAATGCTCCTTTGTTTTGAAGTACAGGAGTATTCTGAGGTTGTGGAACTGATGATGGAGTTCAGGTTATGGTTTAATATTAGCTTTGACAGTACAGTGTTATAAAAGAGAACAATGTTAAATACTTCTCTGAATTCAAATCACTTTTGATTCAAAGGAGAAAGAAACATTTTATGTCGTTTTTGTTAAAGACATTAGTAGCTACAATATAATAGTTATAAAAATGTTTATGCTAGAGGTAGATAAAAATTTTATTCTACAGTTACATGCTAAAAGATGC
The DNA here is from genome assembly GCA_013397795.1 of Orthonyx spaldingii. Classification (NCBI taxonomy): domain Eukaryota; kingdom Metazoa; phylum Chordata; class Aves; order Passeriformes; family Orthonychidae; genus Orthonyx; species Orthonyx spaldingii. The sequence goes on along the minus strand of VZTJ01004015.1, from coordinate 2,328,746 downwards.
AGTGACAGTCTTTCTAAGCATGATTTAGGGATGGAGTCAAATGATATCTCATACTACTCTGTAAAACAGGGTTAGGATTTCTTTTTTGATTATGAAATCCTTCAGAAGCGGAGGAGTTGGCTTTACAAAAAAAGGGTGGGTTGTTCTGATTTGGGGTGGTTTACTTTTAAGATGATCATGTCTCTTTTGTGAATGATGTTTTGGCTACTTTACACTAGTGCTTTCAATACAAAAAAAAATTTAAAATCAAGGTGTGTCTTAGTTGTCCAAACTCCTTCTTGCGAAAAATTGTTTTGTTTTCTTTTACATTAAAGTCTAACTGAATTTGCATACATTTTATATATGAAAAGGCTGAAATGTTTGCATGAATTATCTGGTTTTAATTACAGGCAAAGCAATCATACAATATTGGTACACAAATTTTAATCCTCAGTTGAAATATGTCTAACATAACTTAGATCAACTTTCATCTTAAAGATTTCTGGTGGTGGCTTTTCTCCTGGAAATTTAGCCTGCATAGATTTAGAAGGCTATAACAGAGGAGCAAAAATGCCAGAATAAGAGAGATGATATTGTGGTTTTTACATTTACAACCTGTCTTGTGTTTTCTTAGGCACAAGTTTATATGGATTTTGTCTTAATATATTGGTATGTATTAATGTGCAGAGTCACTGCTAGAAAAAGGATTAGATCCCTGGGGTGCCATTTTCAGCATACCTTTTGTGTGATTTTTAGAGACCTATATAAAAATTATTTTTAGTATCTTTAGTAAGAATTCAGCAGAATTTTTGTATTGTACGTACAAAAAATGTTTCCATGTATAGTGCCATGAGGCACTGAATGCCTGAATTTTTAATATATTTTTTGCAAAATGTTTTTTTCATCATAAATATGAATACAGACATAAATGAAACCTATCGATTCTGGGTCTGTACAGTGTCTATAAATATCCTTTTTGTATTCTACAAGTGCAATTGATTCAAAAGCTTTGTTGAAAACTGCTTTCCTCCCAGAGTACATCAGATTTAAAAAAAGGCATTCACTGCCTGAAACCTCCACATGACAATCACAGGGATAATTCTCATGACATTATGCTGCATGCTGTCTAAAGAGGCACTATGACCTTAGCGTGTACATTTAGGTATTTTGGCTTTGCCACTTTTGAAAACTAATATCATTTATTTTAATGTAATTAATCTTTTCTTTATATAGTATAAAGAAATATATTAAAATTAACAATACACTTAAAAGCCATTAGTACTCTAAATTTGAAGGTATCTTTTTGTAAATTTTGTACACTTTCAAAGGTCTCAGTGCACTGCTAGCTTTACATGAATTGAGCTTGGATAAACAAAAGTCTTACTATGGACATGGGGAAACAGAAGAGTTAAGTGACTTGCTTCTGGCCATGTGACGTCATTACAGATCCCACTTTTTTTGTTCCAAACATAAAACCATGTATTTCCACTTAACACTTGTCATGTCACCAAAATTAGGCTTTCTAGAATAATGACAGGACCCAAAGAAGTGCTTTCTGATTTCACATGATGTTAACTGAGTAGGCTGGCTTGATTTCTGTCCCTCTGCTTTCCTGCCAAATAGTAAAGAAACTGCTTGTTCTTTTTACAGCTGCATTTGACAAGGGTGATGACCGAAGACTTGGCAAAAAACCTGTATTCACCAGTTCTCAGGTAAACATGTATGTTCAAACATTAAAAACACTCAGATAATTGCAAAAAAACCCTATTTTCATTATTTGTTTTAAATTAATACTAATTTTCCATATTGCTTAATGGAACTTGTTTTTGAAGAATCTGTATTTTCTTGTGAACTGTTTCTGCAGAATCAGTAATGCTAATTACTGGAAACATCTTAGGACTCAGACTGTGTTCTGCGACGTTTTCAAACAGATAAGCTCAAATAAAAGGCAGGAATTTGTGTTCAGAACCTCACATTCCTCTCTGGCTACATAATGAAACTCATCTGTTTCCCAGAGCAAATGGTTTGCTACTGAGCTAATGAATCTCTGCTATTATTACAAGCCAACACAACACTGAGTCCATTACACTCCCTGCTCTGAAAAATATTTTTTAGTGCCTTCAGCAACTCTTCTATTGAAACTCACACTCAAAACTACATTATTAATTGGTGAAAAACCAGTATGAGTTTCACGTGATTTGACAGTCTTGCATACATTGCAATAACACTGGTAGCACAAAGATTCCCTTTCATGCACTTAATTCTACATGTTTGAGTTCCTCTTTACCTGAGAGAATCGATATTATTGTTTCCCTATGGATACACTGTTGGTAGTGGTTAAAAACTTCACATGTATTGTAAAATAATTTTTGGCTTTGTTCATAATAATGCATAGTCTTTATTCCTTTTTGAAAAATATGCACCTATAACTCAAAAAAATTTCTTACTTGGGCAGACACTAACAATATAAATAAGTAAATATTACAGAGTAATTTGTCGAAAGTAAATTATATATTTGTCTCCTCTACACAGAGCAGTACTTTAATATTCTTGAAAGCCAGCAAACTGAGCTAAAATGTGTATCTATATATATAAAAATTTATTTCTATGTTCAATCTTACTGCTTTAGATTGATGTACTACTTTAAAAGTAGATGTGTTTCAGAAATCACAGATTATGGATAGTTTAGTGTTACAAATGTTTTGTTTGGGTTTTTTTCTGATGCCATTTTTTTTTTTCCTAGCTAAATAAAAGTACTGCTGCATCTGTTGGTATAAGGAATACTTCCTGGACAGAACACGGCAAGAAAGATTGCTGGGGAGATTCTTCCACTAATCAGGATAAAATGAAATCTGATGGATTAGGAGCATCTGGACATGCATCCTCCAATAGAAACACTGTTAATAAGACTTCAAAGCATGAGGATGTAAAGGGGAAAGATGGCAAAAAATTAGTTTCCAAGATTGCTAAGGATTCCAAACCTGGGGAAAAAGCTGCTTCGCCAAAGGCTAGAGCTGTTATAAAGACAAAAATAGAAAATAATGGAAATGTGAAGACTGAAAGCATGCTTACCAAGCAAGATGTAGAAAAGACACCATCTGCAAGTGGACAAAAGAATTCAGGAAGTAGCAAAGGACTAAAGAATCATGAAGGAAAAATTGCAGGTGCCAGACCTAAAGTGCTGACAGTAACCTCAAGCATGCAGAACAAAACAAAGCCATTGAAAAAAACCCCAGGAAAGGAATCTCCCTCCTTGGTGACTGCAGCAGCAACTTCCAGCAAGTCAGCAAATTCAAACATAGATATCCACCCTGCGGGTGAACAGACAGAGGAACCCAAAGAGGATAAAGTGGTAGAGGAAGGGAAAAAACAGACTGGTAATTTTTAATAATTCATTCTTTAAAGTCCTCTTTTGATTTGTCTCAGTCTGGTCATACACTGAAAACCAGCCAGGGAAGCTTTAAGAAAATCTACTGTAAATTGATAAGAGTTGTAAATGAATATTAACTGACTTTATGGCCAATTAATAGCCATCTAAAATGGTAAATATTTTACAAGTTTAGCATGTATGGTCTTCTCAGTACCTGATCTTCATAAATTAGATTTTCTCAGTACTTACATGCAATGCATTTCCCCCTGTAATTAACTTTGAATTTACTTTACAGTAGTGAAAACAAAGGCATCTGTGAAGATATCAAATGGAGTCACCACCAAAAAAAAAAAGACTGAGCTTGAGGCTAATGTCACAACAAGCTCAAGGTACGTTACAAATCAATATGCTGCTTTATATATGTGTGCATGAGTGTGTGAGTTTGGGAAGAAAGGTTTCAGACAAACTATTAAATTTACCATTAGATATTCTTTTTAATCTGAGAATGGTTGTCTGTAGGATGTTATTTGCAAAACAATTTATCTATTGGCAACATTGCTGTAAAGATAAAATTGGTTTGGCTTTTGTGTTGGACTGTTTCATGCTAATAATTTTAAAATTGTTATAGGTCATTCAGAATTCTGCATACGGGAACAGTTAATGACTACACAAGGTGTTGTAAATTTATCATTCTTGGAATACCTTAGATTAAACTGGACAAGAGACAGGGGAAGCACCATGAAATTGTGAAATGGGTCGTTACAGATACATGTTTGTATATAAATTAAAAATAGAGATATAAATTTAATTTTTATTTTCAAAACATGTACTTTTTAGGTTGCATTTTCAATGTTTATATATGTGTGCACATTAAAACACATATTGCTTGTTTAAATTATAATTAAACATTGCTAGATCTAAGGCTGGAAATAACAGATATAATAATTTCTTTGCAGTCTGACAAAAAAAGCAACAGGAAAAGCGTGTAATGAGCAAAATGTACAAGCTGTTCTAAAGAAAAAAGGGAATGTGAGTACCAATTCTGCAGCACAGCAAAAGACTCAAAACACACCTACCAGTTCTCCCAAGAACCAAGGTAAAGTTTCATACAGCAATTAAACGACTTGCCACTATTATGCAAAGCTTTGGGGTTTGTTTGCTTTTTAGCACAAGTATTTGAAAAAATCTTCTGAAGAATTCTGGGTTTTTTCCATGCCTCGCTTTTGGTGACAATCCTAAACTGTAAAATGTAAATTAATGTGTCAACTTCAAAATACTTAAAAGATGGTCTTCACTGCCAGTTGGTGTTTTCTTCTGCTTGTTTAATCTGCATTGCAGAGTCTTCCATTTGCTGATCCCCTGCACTTCTGCATTTAGAACCATGACTGAGTTCAACAGAAATTCTGTAGGTCGAGCATTTGTAATAAGCATCAAAGATCTGGACTGCAGACTACTTGATGACTCCCTATTTTGGTGTTTTCCTATTTCCCCCCAGCAGTAGCACTACTGATACTGGCCCCCAAACAAATACTCGATTTTAACAGCTACTGATAGCAAGTGTAGGAAATGACACTGTGGAACACAGAGAGGAAACTTTGCTTTGGAAGGATACAAAGGGTTAAGGATGGAGCTCCGGTATTCAAGTTCTATTATTTTAAATGCACTGTGATGTAGAAAACACAGGTTCCGTCAATTTGTGGTCATTAAAGATCTCGCAATATTTTCTGACTGAGCAGGGACATTAATTCTGGTATTCTAATCATATTATAACTAATGTAATTATTTTCTGCCTCTGTTCATTTCCTCTACAATATAAATTGAATACAGTACTCATCACTTCCTGTGCTTTGCTGCTGTGTGGTGTTTGTATGCATTATTAGAAAGCTGCTGCTTTCTACTCCAGGGATGGCTACTTCAGTTACAGGCTGAAGTAATTCCTGTATGTATATTCTATGAACTGCTTTAAAGGTGCCGAGATGGTATTTTTGTCTATTATTTGTTAATTCAAATCTTAATTCTTTAACAAGCCCTAAATCCCTTAGTTGCATGAAAAGTTGAGTAACTTGTTTCTTAACATAAAGAAACACTAACATAAAATTGAATATACTGTGACTGGCATATACAACCTTTATAGTCTTTTTTACTGTTTGTTAGGACCTCAGGGGGAATCACCAAATTCACTGAAATCAGGAATTTCTCCAAAACATAATGAAGAAAAAAATGTGTTACAACACCTGGTTCAGACAACACTCCCAGAAAAACATCCTTCAGCTAAGAAGAAGAGTATTAAACAATCACAAACACCCATAACAAAAGCCCCTGCAAAAGTAACACCCAAGACTCTGGCTCCATCAAAGAATGCTGAGATTACAAATAGTAAAGACCCAAAACAGAAAACAGCTGTATTAAAATCGCAGTCCTCTGCCCAAAAGCATTCAAGGAGTGATTCTCCTATTGTCCAGAAGAATGTGCACACCTCTGAGCACAGAGGTTCAGGACAGAAAATTGAGAAAAACATAGCTGATGCTGTGGCAGGTCAGCTTCATGACAATCATGAATGCTATTCTGCAAATGAATCTTTAAAACCTGCCATGGAAAGTAGCAGTGACAATAAATTGCTGGAGTCCTGTCAATCCAATAAACAAAAATTACCAGATTCTTCTGAAAATGTGCAATACAAAATACAGTCCGAATCATCTTCTCCCCTAATTGCAGAAGAAACTATTTATAAACTGAATGTTTCACTACAAAATGACATGGAAACAAGACAAATCTGTGGAGATCAGACTGGAACTAGAAAGACTGAAGATCCAGAGAAAGATGATAATACAGCTGAATTTCACTATCATGCACAGTCTTCCAATGATGGATATTCAGACTTTTCCAAGGAAACCAATCAAAAGGCTATTGTTTTAGGAGAACTGGTGAAAGATTCAAAAGCAACAAAAGTCTGTAATGAACAGGGTGATAAAATAAACTCTGAAACAGGTCTTAACTATGATGAAAATGCTTTGTCAAGCTTTTCCCAAGTAACCAATAAAGAGGATGAGACATCATCTCCTCAGATCCATGTGGAGGGATTTCTTACAGTTGATGAACTGTATGATACATCAGCCTTGACTGAATATAAATCAGTTACAACAGATTTAGATGATGCATCAGAATGCTCCACAGAACAAATAACAGAAAAATACTCACCTAATTACACAGAGCTTATAGAGCCTATGGAAACGCCAGAAAACCATGAAAATGCAGAAATGCCCTTTGTGGACCACTGGAGTACTGGTGGCATAGATCCAAAAGAGAGCCCTGAATCAGATACTGGCAGTGCAACCACATCCTCTGACGATATAAAACCAAGATCAGAAGATTATGATGCCGGAGGCTCTCAGGATGATGAGGGATCCAATGAAAGAGGAATTTCTAAATGCAGCACTATGTTATGCCATGATTTTCTTGGAAGAAGCAGCAGTGACACAAGTACACCTGAGGAATTAAAAATTTATGATAGCAGCCTAAGAATAGAAGTGAAAATGAAAAAAGAGGGTTCTGATGTCTTCCGTGTTAATTCAACAAGTGATGATGAAGTACCAAGAAAAAGACCTGAAATTTGGTCGCATCAAGAGAGTTCACGGACCACTGCTAGAGAAAGCAAAAGTTCTACTTTTGGTAACGCACAGTTTATTCAGGAAGCAGACCAAGTTTCTTCTTCTGCCGATGAAACAGAAGATGACAGATCTGAAGCAGAGAATGTTGCAGAAAACTTTCCGCCATCAAATGTTCCTATTCAACAGTTCCACGGAATTGATAATTTAGCTTTTGAGGATGCAACAGAAAATGATACTGCAAGTCAGGAGTTTTCTAAAACTAAGAATTTCAAACGATCCGTTTTACTTTCAGTAGATGAATGTGAAGAATTGGGAGTTGATGATAAAGTGGAAACTCACACTTCACGTCAGCACTCAATAGATTCTCTTACTCCTTCAGAAGTATTTGACAGTGTTTCTCAAGAGCACCATGGAAAGACACTTTATTCAAGATACACATTGGAAACTGAGGATGGATTCCTGGATGGCAAACAGCACAAGGATAGAGACAACAGATCGGATAAAAGTGGATGTTCTCTCCTGCATCATCACGGTACTGAAATCCCAGGAAAGGAGAATCAAGGTGCTTCAATGACTGAACAAAAGAGCCCAGAGAAAGTATATTCAGCAGGTAGTCCACATCCAGGTGAAAAACAGAAAGTAAATATGAAGAATGAAGTGGCTAGTGAATTTCACCAGTGCAATAAGTACTTAGACAATGATGCAAAATCTCAAGAAAGACCATGTCATCTGGATCTTCAGCAGAGAGAAACTAATTCTGATGCGCAAAAGAGCAGCTCTGCAAAACATGTAGAAGCCAGTAAGAATCAGATACTGACTCAGGAAAGTCAAGTGAGAGACAGTCAACCAGCAACTACTGAATGCGCTAATACTGATTTACTTCCAGGTAATGTACAGAAATAGAAACATTCAGTCATTCAAAACCAAATTAATAGGGAAAGCTTTGGCAATTTGTCTGGGATTGAATCCTGAACTGAAGTAATTTTGGCTGAAACAGTATTAAATTTAAATATTTTTAGGTATTCACTTGGGTAGAGAATGCTTGTCTGTTTGAAATAGCCGTCAATACCCTGCTGTTCAATGAGAAACTTGACTACAAGAAAAGAGATTTTATGTAATGCTAAAAGAAAGATTGGATGAGTTGTCTGTACTTCAGTTATTTTTGATCCAATCTAACATTGACAGCATCAGCTTTTGATGGAATCTTAGTATTTGTTTTGTCTGCTTGACAACATACAGTATGTCTGAATGGGATGTGCAATAACTAAAGTAATAACCTTAACTAAAGCGCACTGAACTGTTTACCTGAACAGTATATGCATAATTGTTGTAATTTATTTATTTATATATTATACACAAATTTGGTTCATTCTTCCACTGAATATAACTGAATATTTGCCATATACACCAGTGGGAGTAGGTTTGAACTCTGTTTTAGAGCTTACGAGATGTCTAAAATTCTAAATTTTACCAGTAAAAGCTTATTTCCTAAAAGAGAGATTATACGTAGAACTGATGCTTATATACAAAAAAGTTCTAACTTGTTTCATGTAGCTAGATGAATACTTGTCTAGTTTTGTGTTTTGTCTTCTTTATATCAATAATTCAGTCTGTTTATCCCATCAAAAATATACAATAGTGTTGATTACAACTATTGTGTATTCGAGAGTAATGAAACACTGATGATGATCTATGTTCAGCCAGACCACAGAACAAGAAGACATTAAAAGTTGTACTATTTTTTTTAAGTTTGCTTGCCCTTGCCTGCAGCTGCCCTTGCATGTGCAGTGTAGAAATAAGCCTGTGGATAAACAATTTTGGTTATAATTTTCTTCTAAGCTGACATAGCTTAAGTCACCATTCAGTAATCATTCTCTATTAACTCCCTCTATGCACCTCCTGGTCTAAATTTAATTTATGTAGTAAAAGAGAAATTTCATGTGCATTAAGTGTATATTTACATTGTCATTTTCTGTATCAGAAACTTAATTATGGAGGTTATTGTTAATTACCAGTGGTGATTGCTGCTTTAACTTAATTTATAAACCATAGTTTGTTTTTTATATAGGAAATAAATGCCTCAAATTTTGTCAATTTTGTATAACCCTCCATCCCCCCTTTTTTAACCTGATTGAGTTGTCCTTCCTGAATGAATTAAATTTTGCTCTACACAGCCCTGAGGGGAGGATCATCTACAATTTTTACATTGTACAGTATTGTGAATTATTTCAGGAGACATAGATGATTATGACACAATGGCACAAACCTGCATGTATGAACATCGGCCTTCAAAAACCCTTTCTCCAATATATGAGATGGATGTTGGAGAAGCAATTGAGCAGAGGATGGATTCAGAAACAGCAGTTCTAGAAGTGGATTTTGAAGATCAACCGTTTGCAGAACAGGACTGGACTCTACTCAGGCAATTGTTATCTGAGCAGGACTCAAATATAGATTTCAAAAACTCTGTTCCTGAAGACCTTAACTTAGCACAATGTCTTATCAATCAGACACTGTTTCTGGCACGAGATGGTTCGAATCCTCAGGGTACATCACAAGTTGACACATTCAGTAGGTGGACTGAACTCATGTCTCCACTTGATGATTCCTCAGCAAGCATTACAGTGGCAAGCTTTTCATCTGAAGACTGTTCGTCCCCTCAAGGGGAATGGACAATTCTTGAACTGGAAACCCATCATTAAGGTGTCAGCTGTTTGCAACTGAACTCCAATCCATTCCCCAAATCTATTTTTGATGCATTGTTTCCATACAGTAATGAAATACTGCATCAGTCAAGAACAAGCAATTCTTGATACTGAGGCAATCTTTCTGATAAAATGAGGTAAATACGTTAACTTATACAATCTAGATTTAATCACAAGTACAATAATTTTTCAAGACTTAAATGTATGTCTTTTCTAAAAATGAACTTTGAGCATGTATTTTCTAGAATTGTTAGAAAAACCAGATTACATGAAAGAAAAATCTGGGTTTCCACCCTCCCTTTTATCTTCTTTTTTGACATTTAATGTTCTCATTGATCAAAAATTTAAAGACTAATGCACAACTAGTAGAGCTATTCCCCTCCTTTCCCCCCCCATATGGTGACTTCATTTTACAACAATAAAGATTCAGAATGGTTGCGTCAAAAGGTGATGTGTGCCAACACTACTTTAAATGACAGAAAAACATACTTATATTGAAAGAAAATGTTTCAATCTGAATCTGCCTTGGGCCTTACTAATATGAGCAGCTTGTTTCATCTGTTTCTTCCAAATTTGATTTTTGTATTTTGGTTTGCTTTGTTTAGAAGTTTCCAATAAATTTTTTTAATTGCCTTTTCTTCAAATATAAGACTTCGGAGGGTCTGTGCTGTATGAAGAGCACTCTTTCTTTCTTGGAAATGCACATATTTAAGTAAATATTTTAAATGGCATGGTGCATGGATTCAGAGGAGTTGATAGAATGTTGCTCCTGCTCTAAGAAACAGCATGTCTCATGTTTCCAAAAGTACACCTGAATCTGAAGTTATGTGTTCAGTGTTACATCTGAAGTCTGATGTTAACTACAGTTGCCTTCAGGCATTAATTAATTACACTTGCACCTTTCTGATGCTGAGACATAGCAAGATTCTCAGGAATTTGGTTTTGTTTTTCATAGGTTTTAGGAGCGGTAATAGGATTCTTGCATTTTCATTAATATCTCTAGTGTAGCTTTTATAAATTGAGACTAAATGTCACCATAACCTTTCTTTTGACTCAGAGTGAAATAGGATATAAAGATCATACTGCTGCTTTTGGCTCTTTGGATGTGGGTAGGACTCATTATTGTCTTTTCTGATTTGACAGGGAGGAAGGAGTGAGAAACTTTTCCTAATTCTTACCAAGCCAGAACTCCTCAAACATACAGGGGTTTTTTTCCCCTGCAAAAGTTGGACCTTCTTAAAATATCTGCACTACAGAAACAGTAGAGCTTGTCTTTCACACAGCTTTAAAATCTAAAAAGGAAGTATTCTACCTCCTCTTAGTCATTAACAGAAGTGCCTTCAGAAGTGGGTGCCATATAGCAGTAAAAGGCTACTAACATTCTGGTTTGGTTGAAACTATATAAGTGCACAACTTGAGCTGGCTGTAACCACTGATAACATGGTCAGTTTTGCAAGCTTTTGCACAATTCCAGCAGTGCACCTTAATTTTCTTGACAAACTTAATTTCTTTTTGTTCATAGTCAGAAACTCAGTTCTGTGGGAAAATGAAGTTGCCCTAGTGTACGATTAAAGAAGTTACGACTTTGGATTTAACATAATCAAGATCTTTGAGACAAAATCATTTATCTAGCAGACCACTTTGTTGAATTTCTGGTACAAAAGTAAAAGTAATGTTTTATTCTCAAAATGAATGGAGGAAGAATTTTATTGTGTTCTTTAATATCAAGGGAAGGGAAAAAAAGGAAAACCTTCCTTTCTCTTTATGTCAATTGAGGACTCTAAACTTATGGAAGGAAGGTGTTCAGTCTCATAGTAAAAATCTTTATTCTTTTAGCAGCAGCATAAATAGTCCAAGATATTATAATTCAAAATATTATAAATTTAATATTCTGTATTTAATCCAGTTTTCCTATTGAGGGAGTCAGAACCAGGTTTAGAAGTGCAAATCATCAAGAAAACCTATTTTTCACTTTCAGAGTTTACAAGGTGTATCAATAGGTGATAATCTTTTGGATAAAATAAAGAACTACAGTATTAGCCATAGTAAAAGATGAAACTCAAGAGAAGCTCTTACAGAAGGATACAGAATAGTGTTTTTCAATTTCTGTGTAAAGCACTAAAGTAAAAGTTGTTGACCAAAAAGTTTAATCGACTTCAAAATCCTGATGATATTCTGACAGTGGGCATTCACATGTTAAAGAAGATGAAGTGATGGAAAGGAGAAGTGACAGAAAGTGAAAGAAGGGATCCTTTTGTCTATTTTTTGCTTGCCCATATTTTTAACTTCTTACTGAATTGATAAAGTGGCACTGAAAATTGACACAAAATTTCCCGTTTATTGTATGAAACACAATCCCATATAGGAGTTTTTTAATTGGGGTTTTTATCTGCATTTACTTTTTCAGTTGTATCAAAATTAAATTAGCTTCTCTCTTCAAGTCCCCAGTGGTGTTGTTGCAATTCCTTTAACAGTGTTGCAGCAGACCACTGATTAGAACATGGTATTGTTCACTTGGTACATAGGCAGCCATAGAATTCAGCTTCCCACAGCCAAATAGTGTCTGTAGAAATAGCAGGAATAGAAAGTGCTATTGTTTTTAATTTGCGTTACTAGAGTGCCTGTGAGGCTTAATCAGACCAGCATCCCACTGGCTAGACATTGTACAAACAAAGAACAAAAACAAAGACTTCCCACAGAGTGGTTAGAATCCAAGATAAGACAAAAGAGAAAAGAAAAAATGCACATGAATGGAAAAGTAAAATGAGAGTGTCAATATTTGTCTAGCTGATTAGCAATGGTTTCAGCACATCATCAGTTTAAACAGACATTTTTTTCTCCTGTATGCATTACAAGAAGGGGAAACTGGAGGGTGAGATTTGAAGGCTAGATGATGAGGGAGCTGGAAGAATATATATTTCTGACCAGCCTTGTGTGTTGCCTAAACTGTTTGACCCTGTCCTCATTCAGGAGAATGTTCAAGCTTTAAGCCAGGTATAGGTGGCTGTCTGTTTAATAGTATCAGTCACTTGAGTTCTTTGGAGTCCTGCTCATACCTCCTGACAGTGATTTTGTTACTGTATTGGCCTCTTCTCCAAAACATGAGAGAATGGATAAAGGTTTGCTTGAAAACTTCACAGAGAAACAATCTCAGTTGGTGCCATGGGCTCCAATTAAATAGTCATTACGAGGTTCTGAAAGACCTCTACAGTAAAGACAAGGTAGATACATCTGATGAAACAGTGAAAGGGCATCAGTGAGGAAACTAACAAGATGGCACAGTCAGAATACTACCCTTGCCTGTAGTATTTTGAGTAAGAGCAGTGAAATTGCTTTGTCAAAGCCTGAGAAGACCATGTTGCAGTTAACAGGTGAAAGTGACAGCTTATCTGAGATTGTTCTGTGAATGGGCAAAAATGTCTGTATCCTACAGAGAGTAACACCATATTTAGTGAAATTATCTGTGACATTTAGAGGAGAGGATTTAGAAATCAGAGTCTAAGATAATGACCCTGATTTGGTCTACCTTGAATTACATACCATGAAAGTGAAAAATAAGGATGTTTTACATGTATGAATGTATTAAGTTTTTTAAAAACTAGACCTCCAAAGTGATATCTGTAGGAATAATGACTTTTTTTTTTTTCCCCACTTGGAATGTTAGAGTCTAGTCTGGACTGGAGAAGCAGCTCTGCAGGGTTTCTACATATAGATAATAGCTAAAATTGTATTTTTGGAGCAAGTCACCAACAGACATACTGCAGACAGAAAAGGGAAGGCCAGACCCTTGGAACCCTACAGGAAGCTGAGGAAAGGGAAGGTTCTTCCAAATAATCTGTTAAAAAAATAAATTAGGGAAGCAAAGGAGATAAAAAGATGGAGACAGGAGTCAAATGAGGATGACAGGATTTAAGCAAAAGTGCACCATTGGCTTCACTGAACACAGTCCACAAGGCACATGAGTATAAAATACCGGTTTTGAGGTTGATTAGGAAAGTGTTCTTAGGGGCTGTGGTCAAAATGAGAGATTGGCCTGCAGAATCAAAGGCAACAGACACTAGTTTGGTAGAGCCTGACAGAACTGCAGGAAGGAAACTGACCCTAACCACTGAGAGAGAAACAACAGTTGGAAAAGCAGATCAGTTAATAATGTATTTTGGGTTGCTTTTTCAATGCATGAGATTATACCATGCTTTATAGTGTAGGAAAAGAAATGTGGAGGCTGAGACATACAGTGGAGATCAGAAGAGATAAGTAAGCATGAAATGAGATCAGCAGGCAGTCTGGACTGCTACAAGTGATCAGATAAGTGTATAAAAGACATCTGCTTTTGTGGTGTAGGGGTAATGGAAAGGACACTTCATATGTTTTTTCCTTAGAAAAATTTCTTCTAGAATCATAGAATTACAGAAAAAATGCAGAAAAATCATAGAAATACAGGAGAATGCAGGCTTGAACTGACCTCTAAAGGTCTGTAGTCCAACCTCGTACTAAAAGCAGGGGTAACTTCAAAGTTAGATCAGATTGTTAGGGATATAAAATGTTAATAAAGTCAATAGGCAGAAACACGATGCTCATGGGAAACAGATATTTGAGATTAAACTATTCCCATTATAATAAAACTACTTTGGGTGTCGTTGGAAAATATTAAGTACAAGAAATATGGCTAGCTTGCAACATTTAAAGTTCTGGATGATATGTGACTGAACTGTACATGTTTAATAACGTTATTCCACACTTTTTAAGGTTTTAAATTATTTCAAAATTATACTCAATTTTGAGTTTGCAGATTTTATTATTATTTTAGAAGAACTAGGGCAAGAGAACTTCTCATGTTTCTCATAAAGTCTGTCTCTAGGATGTATTCCCCTAGCATTGTCTACCAGGTTGTTTCAGGGAATATGTTAAAAAAAAATTCACATACCTGTTCTAGGTGCAGATTGTAGAAGACTATTTTATATATATTTCCACATACATTATTGCCATCTGGAAAATAGTAAGTAGCATGATTGTTCTACTTTGCTCCAGAAAACCTAAACCTTTGCATGAAGGAATTAAGACTGCTCTTATGTTGTTCATCTGTTGCTTAGAACCAAGACATTTAGGAATACATTCTTTTGCTGTCACTAATGTCAAAGAAAAACTCTTGTTGACCTCAGCTGAATCAGGTTCAGGGCTTGCCTATATTAATGCATGTACTAGAAATGCTATTTTTTCAATATATCTATTTCGTAGTTTTCTAGTTTTATTCTACTAATAACATTGTACAATTGTAGGTATGACAAACTGCAGCTAGAAAGACTTCAATTTAGGAGTCATAATTGTATGCATTCTGTTAATATTTCATGACCAGGGTGATTTAACATTTGTACATTGATGGATGACGTTCTTGCCAGGACTACACAGGAACTGAGGACAAAAGATAAAATGCGAAGTATTACAGCTTTATTACAACAGATGATTCTCTGGAAATGGGCTTTTAGATCAGAAATCCAATATAATTAGAAGCTTTCATCTCTTGCAGAAAAGCCATACTGATTTTCATCTCTCTTTCTTGAACAAAAGCTATTGATTTTTTTTTTTAAATAAGCTTTAATGTTTAACTTTAGAAAAATTACAGCTCAAATGTCTTCTTTAGCTAATTTAAAACCTAGCTTCTTCCTATTGACAATACTGTGTGTTTAAGGAAACTAGACCTGTAACAGAGGAAACTGATTTATCTAAAAACTGGATACCAGCTGGGGAAAAATACTGAGTTGGGTAATTTCTTTGTTTTTTTACATTTGATAACTAAAACCAGAAGAAGCTATTCAGAGCAGCCATGCACACACACCTGTTTATTTCTTGCATTTGACCTTCCTTTCATACTTTGCTTTGCAATCTGTACTGTACACTTCATTAAGCCACAATTCTGCAAACACAGACGAGAATCCATGGCCACATTTGCAGATTGGCTTTCAGCTTAACATTCTCTTTTCAGAAAGGGTAATGGAGCTGACACTGGGGGCAGGCACTGTGCATACTTGTGTTTTTATACGGTACTCAACTTAATGAGATTCTAATCCTGATGAACCATCTGGATGCAATTAAAGTATGAAATAATTAATAATGGAATTCCATTAAGTTGCTTCCCTGTTCTCCTTAATTTATTGCTCAGAAGACTGTCCAGTTAGAGAAATAAAAGTCCTAAGAAATTAAGAAATCTAACTTTTTGCATTTCATGCGACAAAAGTTCTTTCGCTATTACACAGTAACAAGTCTTCAATAACTCAGACCTCAGTATCTAGAGGGGCTGACTATAACTCAGTAACTAGATACATTTAACAAGGACACTGATGGTCAAAATAGGGTTTGTATACTTACAGATGATGACTGTTAACTGGATTAGAGTGCATATTCTGGTCAACCTGAACAGAGGTTCACATGCACAAATTTGGGACTCAGCCCAATTACCCAGGTAGTCCATCATACTTCCTATTTATGCACTCAAGTGACAGTGGCTGCTTTTTCTTAGCTCCTGCTGAAGTTAGTGTGAGTGGTATCAGATCCACATTTATAAAGATCACTTTATTTAAGTGTCTGAACAGAAAGACTAGTTACTGGAATAAAAATTTTGGCCCATGTACCTTAAATGTATAAAACACTTTTAAGACTGATCTCTCCAACTTAATCCGACAATATCCTCACTTATGCAATCCTTATGTAGGAATTTTTGCAATTTTCTTACAGTCGTGTTTAATGAAATCATTTTTGTTCTTCACTTTTCTTCTAATAACCCTCTTTTGAGTGTGGCATGACATCCTGCCAGTAGTTATATCAGCGTGCTTAAGATCAATATAGATAGGACAAACCCTGTGTACATGCGAGATTCAGTGTAGGTAGTGTAAAAACATTTTGTGACCTTCACAGAATGAGGTAATATCCACAAACATGAGACTTACCTCTACGTCAAACTTCCTACCTGTAACAAAATGTCCTCCTGTATCTGTAGAGAAAAAAACCCTTCAATCTCTATTTTCTGGATTCTCATGTTCTAGTAACCAAGATTAATCCAATCTATGTATAATGGGATGCATATGAAGAACAGTTTGAGTCACTACCTGTAGTCCATGGCTTTATGGTCCTAGAATATTTTGACCACTCAGTCTTGTGGAGGCGAAGGGAGGGTGTTAAGCTCTCAAACCAAATGCCTGCATGTTTCCCACCCGCTTGCTTTCCAGACTTAGATAACGAGCTGGGGCCTAAGTAATCATATTTTGAAATGACTCCTTGTCAACACGGTCTTCTGTTTCCAGCATATCTGTATGGTTGCATAATCCCACAACCTTTCTTCCCCCTGCTACATACTGAAGGTTCTTAGTTGATTTCTGTATGACAGAAAATAATAAATCCTATGTGTAAGTTAAATGCTGAGTCACTGTACTTCATTCAACTTGTGGACTGCTGATATCAGTTTTTATTTGTGCTCTGTAAATGGCAAAAAAAAGTATTACTTTCCTTTTCTATCTGTTCAGTGAACCTTCACTCCTTTTTCTCCTTTAAAAGGAAAATACTGATTTTTCTTTGATTGTGTTGTCAGAGAACAGGACAAGTGATAGATATGAAGGTCAACAATCAGTTTTCATATAAAAATACATAGAGAGGAAGATACCTATGTAATAGCCCTACAAAATCAAACAATGGTGCTGATGTAGAACATACAGAAGATATGCCAGGAGAGCATAGAGAAACACTAATTTGATGATAGATTTTGCCTCATCATAAATTAGTTATTCATTCAAATGCTTATGCCATTATCTTCATCATGGGGGAGTTCTAATTCCAAGATCTTTCTATTCTTGCCTAAGTGGGGTTCTGTACTCTGCCTCCAGGAATTATTTGATATGCTGCCAGACACAGCCCTGTTCTTTCTCTCTCTTGCACCTTCACCTGCATGTGAAATGCACCACGTAGGTACGTGGGAAAGAAATGCTTCTGAGATTTAAAGCCAAATGTCATAAACTATCACAGCAGAGATAACAGTAAGCAGGAAAATAACTTCAGCTCACCACATAGCACAGGATGCCTCAAAAGTTCCATTTGGGAAAAGAAACTACTGTGGACAAGAATGCTCTGAAGAACACACAATCCAGAAAAATCTATTTTCTTTGAGTCCGAGCTCTACTTAATTAGTGTTCTGACATTCAGGCTCAAAAAAGAGAAAGCCAAGTCATGTAGTGAATTTGGACTCAAATGATATCGCAGAACAAACTTCTACCAGACTTGTCCCTCGGGCAGAGTCCAGGGGCTCAGCATGTTCCACTGCATCAGACTTGAACTAGACAAGCATTAGTCCAGGACAGCGCTTACACAGGACACAGTGCAGGACCCGGGATCCATTCAGCTCAGAACTTCCTGTCTCAGAGTCTTATTTTTATTTCAAATACCAACTATTTTCAAATGTAAGTGACAAGCAGAAATAAGTTTCTGATATAAATATTTGCCAACTGTAATTAAGACACACAATTTACATGAGTAAATATATAATAACTGGAGTCAAAATACTGACAGGAAGCATTTTCTGTTAAGGTTTCGGTTTTTCTCATTGTCCCACATGTATCCATCATTGTACTTTGATGCTTCTGAAATGATACTCTGAGCTTGGGGGTGTCCAACTTCATGCACAGTAAGTGGCAATCAGGAAAAAAAGGTATCTGCTGGTATTCCAGAAGACTAAATCCAGTATTTGTATTTCTTTGTAATTACAATTTTTCTAATGTAATCATTTACCCTTTCTTTTATGTACTGCCCATCTCTAACAGTATTGCACTGAAAGAAATGGAAATGTACTCACCTGTTAAAGATATTTACCCTGGGAATCATTTTTTATTCCATTCTATTCCCTCCTACTATTTTTTCTCTATCTGAATAGTTGTAATTCAATTAATGCATGCACATATTAAACATAATCCAAAAGATGAATTCAGATACACTGTAGGGTTACAGATCAAGTATAACCCTTACAAACAAAACAGTTACTACTCTTTACCCCTAGGATTTCTCTACTACTGAAACACAAGTTCATTCATAGTGGGCATAAATTCAAAATTCATATTGACAGATGTCAGCAGGATCATCAATCCTCATCATAAAACTGCTCTCTTATTTTATAATTGTACTTTAAAATAATTTCTGATATTCTTAACTCCCTGATTTTTGTATGCAGTCAGAGCACATGGTTCCACTGTGTTACAGGACACGGTTTCACTTTGTGGGTCCTGTCACTGCTCTCCAGAACACTATAGTCAGGATACCCAATACATCTGTTATTTTCCTTTAATTTGCTGACTTTCACATTTATGCTCCACAAAAACTCAAAAAATTCAGTATTAGAAATATTTCACTTACTATGTAAAGTAGCATGATATTTCCATACTCTTGCAGAGCAGGATACTCTAACTTGGTGCATTTGACCAACAGGAGAGGGAAATCAGATGTGAATCCATGTCTTGTCTGGAACAAAAGGGAGAAGAGTAATTTTTAAATTACTACAATGTCTAATTATTTCTATGCAAGCCAAACACTTGCTCATATTAATATATAAATGAGGTTAGTTGCATCTATTTTAAAATGCCCTTAAAAGTGTTTAAAAAGAAAAAGCTTTTACTAAAATCTCTGATTTTTGGTAAAAATAGCAGTTTCAGAAGGTAATATGAGAAGCTAGACCCATGCCTGGGTGAAGAGCAGAGCTGGATACCAGAGCTTATAATGGCTCAGCATTCCAGCTCTTCTTGACCGTGTGGAAGTGTTGTATCCTCTTATATGATCAAAAAAGGAGCTTCGGAACACTCAGTATTTCTTTTTCACTGAAAACGGTGCTGTCTCTTGCTTTCGCATTTTTGTTCGGTGAAACTTCTTGATGTTTATGTAACTCCTGTAGAGAACACCTCGGCCCGTTCTTGCCCAGGAATACCTGCGGAATTAGCCGCCCATTAGGAACGTTCCCTCGGGCCTCGGGCTCCAGCGCCGCGCGGCCGCTCCTGAGGGCTGAGGGCGGGAGCGCTGCGTTCCCACCGCCGGGCTCCCGCCTTGCCGCCCTCCCGCAGGCCCACGGGGCGCCAGGGCAGCGCCAGCACAGGTTGTGGATGGGGGAAGGGGCTGGGCGAGGCGGGCAGTGGGAGCAGCTGGCACAGAGGTTACCGGGAACCATCCAGGCCCAGTGTCCGGGCTGCCCCTCGCTCCCGCCGGGAGCTCCGCTGCCCGCAGCTGCTCCGCATGAGCCTTGTGGGGACAAACGCCTGCCAAGCTGCACATCCAGCAGTACTTTCAGATGAGTGTTACGCCTTACAGAGAAAGCCGGGCCAGATGCAAATTCTTTAAAGCCATTTAGGTATCTAATTGCCATCTTAAATTAGCTCAATGGCAGTGGGCACCCGTTACTTTTTGGGAATTGAGCAGTGCCCTGGTTTTTAATTAGCTCTTTGATGTGTCCATGTGCTTTAAACATCTCACCTCGTTAATTGGCAGGAAATATTTCTCGTCTCTCTTGTCCCAAACTTTTCAGACGTGGCACCTGAGATCTCACTGCAGAACTATTAAACCATTGAAAAAAAAATGTCAGGAAGTTGTGGGCAGGAGCAGAAAAGGTGGATAACGACGGTCATTATGAGTGCAGCTCTGCAGGTAGGATACCACTTGTCAAGACCAGCATCTGACTCACTAGGAAATGCTGAAAGAAGCATTTCCTATATTCTGTATATGGAAATATTTTATTCTATGTCAATGAATACAGTTTTTTCAAGATGAAACAGGGATATTAGTCTCAACTGCTTCTATTAGAATGCTGGTTCTTTTTGTGTGTATCTGTATTTTCTCCTAGCTATTTCCATATCTGTTTAGTATTCTTGCCACCTGCTATTCTGAGTTACACTGCTTTAGGATTGTTCTCCTGACTCATCGCTCTTGCACTGCACTGATGCCTCTTTCAGTTTGCTCTATAAATAATTCCATCAGAAATGTTGCTGAATTTTCTGAATTTCTTCCTAAATGCTTAATTTTTTCCTATACAGTATCAACATGGGGGTAGACAATTACTCAGTAAGTATATAATTCAGTTTAAAATATTGAGTCTTACAGATATTAATATATATTTTTATCTGTTAACATCAGAAGCCTTGACGCTGTTCCCAAGTAAAGTGAAAGGGTATGTCAGGGAGCTGGTAATTAGCTTCTGCAGCTGAGGCCAATTTCATGCCAGCTGGAGAGAATTTAGAGGCAAGAGAGCTTTGATTCACAACAAGGATATCTTATGCCTGCTTGGCTGACAAGGTTATCACCCCATCTCCGCTGTGTAAATGGGTGAACCATGTTGAAGTAATTCCTGAATCCCCTCGGTGTAAAGCCTATAGTTACTTGCCTGCTCATTTTAGAATTTAGAGCCTGTAAATTGTGCCTGTTTGTGCCATAATACGGTGAGAGGTAATGGATGGCAGTGATTTCATCAGCTCTGCCAGCATAACTCACTCCTACCCCCAGCTCTACTCAAAACTACTGCTGTTAGTAAGGGCTCCCCATAAGCACAGCAATGGAGATAACTGAATCCAGATCCAGGATGGCTTTTCTGTAGTTCTGGTTATGAGCTATCGCTTTCATATAGCTGTTATTTATATTTGTATATTAAATAATTCAGCAGTGGCTTTGACACTGAGTTTTTTTTTCCAAAATGTAGCTTTACCTTAGAAGCAGTTGCCACGGAATGTTCCCTTTCCAGACCAATTGAAAGCGTGACATTTCTGGTTACTGTCTCCTTCAGGGTTCACTTGCTATCCAGATTTTCTGTTGTACTCTTCCATTAAATCATGGCACTTCCTATATAAGCAGGCTGGCTGTGTTTTGAATGGGTAGGTTAAAGAACACGTTACTAGCTAGAAAAGGTTCAGTGATTTAACATTTAATAGATATGTGTTCGTGCAGCTTCTGTGGAACATACTGCAGAAATGCTTTTTGCAGGCTGAAAAAGACATCCAAACACATTCCATTCTGCAGATGATTATGCTGCATAGTGCAGTGTTCTAGTTTTCCTGTGTGAATTGCATTCTGTCAAAAAGCTTTAAAGAAAATCATGTCCCATACAGAATTTCTGAACAATTTTCCAGCTGAGATGCTGACATCTGTGAAAATAATGCAGCCTAATTAACCAGAGTCATAGAGACACACTACTGTATGATCCTCACTTCTGTGAATCCTCCTTTAGCACATCTTACCAAAACAGGCTGTAAAATGTTTGAGTTTCTTTATGCATTATGCAAAATTTTACTGAGACAAACTGAATGTACACATACAGAACTGTTATTCAGTGTTTGTAGCATCCAATCAAATACTTCAAAATTTCCTTAATTGAACATATTTAACATTTTAGTACTTTTTAAAGTGAAATAAAAAATACTTTTTGAACAACAGTGCTAAAGGTCTATGTGTAATGGTTCAGCTGATGCTTTAAGAATATTTCTAACTTGTTGGCTGAAAACTTTTCAAAGTAACCTTTTAAAATTTATTTAGGATCATGAAATTTCTACAGTTCTGCAGAGGCAACAACACCGAGTTCGATATTCAGAATCAGTGGAAACTGGATCTGTGATTTTTCCTCTTTCTGGTACAGTACTTTAAAATTTATGCTTTTAAATCATAAACTCCAAAGAAGTACAAAGTCAGGCCCTGTTGTGGGCTACACTAAACTGAATAGAATCTGCCTTGTTGGGATGTTGTGCAGTAATGGAAGGAGCTGTGCTATGATGGTATTTAAATCAGAGGATGAAGCAGAGGATGTTGGGGATTCAACACTTTCATTGTTTTTTACTTTTTTTTGGACATGTTGTAGAACAGCTACATGAGATTTGGTGATCATCCGCTGAACTGTTCAGTAAATTCATGATGTAACTGATTTAACGTGGTAAATGCCACTAGCATGTAAGCTGCCATCAAGATCTTTAGTATACTGTAAATGTAAGAGTGAACCACCACCTTTGGCTTTCACCTGGCAAGTTGAATTTGCACAGCTGGTGGTAGCAGAGGAGGTGAGGAAAGGATTATTTGAGTGGGTTTGATTAGGAAATCACTGAAACTGCAAACATGAAATAGCTATTTTTCCTTTTTAGATCAGAAGATGTTTTAGACACGTAGATGAGATCCTATCTGAAGTTTTCCTGAACTTTAAGGACTAGCACACATTGAGATAGACTTTTGTATGCTCAGTTGTTAAGTCTCCTAAACTTCAGCCTTCTTCACTTTCCCTTTCAGAACAACTTAAATTGACAGAGTTATAATTTCATTTTTCACGGTAGACAGTTTAGCTAACTTTTAAGATTTTACAACTGTTTCTTTCATTTAGAAACAGGACTTGCTGAGCTTTTCAGTCAGCCTTTGCATTTGCCCCAAATTAATTCCACTGTAGCAGTTGCTTGTTCCTGAAGGATGTGCTCTTAAAGGCTTTCAGATGTGTCTGAGTGGATTGAATAGTTGATGCTTTTTTGATGTTATGGTAGAAAATTAACCTGAGATATTTGTAGTTTTATCTTAAAGGTACTGGTCATCACTGGCCAAATCTCCATGTCAGAGATGTGGAAATCCATTCATGTTCTGTTCCATCGCCTTGTAAACTAATGGTTGAATTAAGAATTGTGCTTCCAGTTTGTGGTGAGAACTTAATCCCATTACTGCCAGAACCTGTACATTTACAGTGGTTTCCTCAATAGGTATTGCATTTATGCTGTCAGACACTCAAGACTTGCTTAGGACAGGGGAAGAACAGTTTTCCAAAAGAATTCAGAAGTTCATAAACATTCATCGGAACAGCTTTTTGGTTTTGTCAGCTGCTCTTCATGGACCAGAAGAATGGAGTGCCATGTTCAGGATTCAGAGAAGGTATGACTTCAACATCAAACTGAACTTTATCTTGCTAAGAAGAAATGAAATAGCAGTCTTGATGTGGAAATATTATTTTAGGATAAATAAGACAAGAGGCACTGGACATATACTGATGCACAGGAAGTTTCACCTGAATAGGAGGAAGAATTTCTTTACTGTGTGGGTGACCACGCACTGGAATAGATTGTCCAGAGAGTGTGTGGAGTCTCCCTCACTGGAGATATTCCAGAACCATCTGGATATAATCCTGTGCAATGTGCTCTAGGATGACCCTGCTTGAGTAGGAAGGTTGAAGTTGACACACTGTGGTCCCTTCCAGTCTTGACCTTTGTGAATTATTTTCAGGAATACACAAATTTTATTTTACTAATGCACTGCAGAACTATTTAAAGCATTTGTTTATTAATAGCAAATAAAAAAAATACCAAGTGAATCAATCTGGCATATCATAGGTAAAAAAAGAGGATGTTCCTCAAAATATAACAAATAAGAATCCTTTCAATCACTTTAGGGCTATGTAATATAATTATTTTTAAAGTTTTCCCTCAAATTGGAGAATTAGACAATTTTCTTAGCTCATGGTCATTTTGAAGACAGACCAGGCAAGTTTACATCATGAGAAAAGGCTTTATTCTAAAGTGCAGATTTTTTACCAGCTTTTCAAATCTATTGAAACAGTGTCTAATATAGTGTGCTGGAACAATTAAATAATCACTGTTACTTTACACCGAAAGTATGAAACTGGACATTAAAACCGGTTTGTTTAAAACTTTTCTCTCTGATTTCTAATGGAGTCTGAAAACTTGCATATTTTAGTACATACCTGCTGACAACAGTGATCAGATTATGCTCCACGTTTGTAGTCAGAACTATTTTCTTGTAGGTCCAGTAGCCCTAACTGCAGTTGATTGTCACTCTTGGCCTCAAAGAAGTGACTATTCTGATGAAGTCTTTGATCTTTACCTCCTTGAGGTAACTAGCACCAGTTTCATTAAATCCTGGGCATACTGCCAAATGCTGGTGAATAAAGAGTGTATGAGGTGAAATGTAAGAAATCTATTAGCCGTTTGTGAAAATGCTGTAAATTTTCATGAGAGGTTTTAAAAGTTCAGCCACCATTCAACACCACCACATTATTCAGCTGATGGCAATGCTCAGTCTCAATCTGCTTTGTGGTTATGTACAATGGATTTTGTGCACATGCTGATCACTAAAACGTGATGTTTTGGAACCATATTCCATTTGACAAGTCAGTAATCTTATTAAAATAAAAAATGTTTTGTCATTGCAAGAAATATCAAAATGATGTTGACAAGGCACAATTATATATATATATATTAAAAAAAATATATATCTATATATATATTTAAATGTGTGTGCTTTTGTTACTACCTGGCAGCTGGGAGTTCTGCTATTGTTTGTAAATCACTGACAGCTTCTTCAGTGGTGGGGTTGAAACTTGTGCCATGTTCTCTGAAACTACAAAGCCACCTGTTGGATTTGTTAAAAAACAAAGCCCCTTAGTATTGTCAGGTTGTACTGTATTACTGCTTCTTTCTGCTTATCTATGGTTTTGCTGCAATTGGGAAAGGATTATTTTTTATTATTACTAACAAGAAAATTATAGGATTATTGTTAACAACATGAACACTTTATGTAGGGTTGTGTAGGGGAAGCATAGGGGAAGCAGGAGAAAAATTGTGTTTATCATCACAGCTTAAATAAGCATTCCACTACTAACCTCAGTACATCTGTAAGTTTTAAACACCTTGGAGGAAAGCTCAGGTGTGTTCAAATGCCCAGTATTCTGTCCATCAATCAAATTACTAAAACTAAATTTAAACCTCTTGTTATTGGAAGCAAAACTATTTATAGAAACA
Organism: Orthonyx spaldingii; assembly: GCA_013397795.1. Classification (NCBI taxonomy): domain Eukaryota; kingdom Metazoa; phylum Chordata; class Aves; order Passeriformes; family Orthonychidae; genus Orthonyx; species Orthonyx spaldingii. The sequence goes on along the minus strand of VZTJ01004015.1, from coordinate 2,303,302 downwards.
GATTTTCATGGATCTAGGTAAGTACATTTTATTGTTTCTTTGTAGCACTTAGTTCATTCATGCTTTGTTTAGGCCATTCTAGAATTAACAAAATTGCGTAATTTATTTCCCTAGTCTCTAAATGTAAATCCAGCCCTTGTTCCTACATCACATTTTAGCAAAACACAACAGGGACCTGAGTTCCTCTGCTTAGAGAAGGACAGTGCTTGTAACATTTATTTTTGCTAATTAGAAGCAAGGGCACACAAGTTCAGCTGAGATACCTACCCAGCATGAGGTCTCAGTGTGAGTGAGTCCAAGTCATCAGACAGATTGCAAGGAAGAACAGGTGGTAGGCACAAGGGGAGGTCACAGGGGACTGTGTAAATGAGCAGCTGGGCACTTCATCTGCATTATTTAAATTCATTTTGGTTATTTAAAATTCCTCATTCTTTGTTGTGAAGCCCCTCTCCTGTTTTAATTCTACAACAGAAAACAGCAGCAAAGGTAACGTTGTCATTGTTACAACACGCTTAAGGTACAAGTCCTAGGGAGAGGCTCTGTGCTTGCTAAGCTTTGATCTCTCTCTTCCATAACCTCACTGAATGACAACTCATGCTACTATTTTAAAACTTCAGATTCCATTCTCAAGAATTAATGCATATGAATAACGCTATTTGAGGGATAAGTCTTTACATTAAAGTAGTGGAATTATCCCATTATCTTAATCGTGTCTGGAATACAGGTTGTTTTATTTATAGTACACTACAAAGATTTAGTTCACATTCTGAAGTATTTTTAGCACAGTGTTTTAGATACTTTGCTGTGTTCTTCCAAAGCCATAAAAACAACCCTAATATTTTTTACTGCCACTGAGAAGAGTTCAGCAATATCACAGAAGAGGGTTTAGTTCTCTCTGACTGTACACATGCTTAAGAAGTGCTGACTGATTGTTGAAGAGACCTAGATAAAGAAATGAGCCCTTCCAAATCCCACCTAAATAAGTGGTACAGAAATGGGACAGATGGCTTTACAAACAGCATGAATGCTCCACTTGCCTTTCAAGATAAAAGCAGTCCTCTCTCTAAGTAAAACTGCACACTGAAAAGCTGTTTACATCACGTAGGAATGCTGTTAGAGTTTTATGGTATAACAAATTAAATACACATTCTAAAAGTAACCATAGCTTATTTATTTTGCTGTACAGATTCCTGGGCAGCAACTTACGTGTAATACCAGTTCATAATCCTGCTGAAACTGTGAAATTAATGCTAACTATGGCTAAGGTAAGTCATATACTGAAAAACATTCGTGTATTACTCAGGAAAAGCCAATAACTATAAAATACTTGGTTTTCCCTAATGGAACTTTTTGGGTTATACTGACCACAACCCATTAATACACTGAGGTAGAACTGGTATTCTGATGCATTAGCTGAGTCTTTAAACTACTGTTAAAGGTAACTTAATAGCTCTTAATAGCATCCAAGAAAACAAATTAGATATTTAAGAGCTTGTTTGGCTCCTGTTTACCATTGTTAAGTTAGGACATCTTCATTTACTATTAAGTCCTGTTGAAATACTCTCACCTCTGTGTACATCATTCCTGAACGCCTGCTTCAGAACACGATTCAGATTTCACTGCTGAATAATTCTGCATTTCTCCTACTGGAAAAATAAAATGTTGAATATTCTATTACCTAAAAGTCACTGTGTCCTACTCATAATATTTTTCTTTGCTCTAAGATAACTTCCAAGCCACAGGCAGATGATACTCGTTGCAAAATGGAAATGACAAAAGCCCAAATAATAGAAAAAAGTCCAGTTTGGAAGATGCTTCAGGAGTACCAATTGCACTGTAATTAACTTAGCATTTGTTTTTTTATTCATAAATAGAGTGGCTACATTTTAAACAAAATATAGAATGTTCTTTAAAATATAGTTACATTTCAAAAGACTACATACAATATATGAATTTGTAATGAAAATGCATATTAAATAATTATACAGTGAAAAAATAGCATACTTGATACCAAATGTGCTTCCTGGGGAGGGAAAAAGTGGTTTATCTGCATTATAGACAAGTCATCCTTATTTTTAACTTGGTTCTGAACTTAGAGGCTCATCTGTTTATAAATCAATCCCCAAAATATTTACTGTAGCTTAAGGAAAACTGTATGATTAAAGATAAGGATGATCAAAACAATTCCAAAATATCAGATAAAAACAGATATCCCTAAGATAAGCAGCTGTATTACGAAACCTTGCACTGTTTTTAAACACAAGTGTTCTCTGTTATGTTACTAAGTTTTAACATCTTATATGGCTCAAAGTTGATGTGTTTTTCTTTAAACCTGGTTTCCTTTGCCACAGTGTTTGTACTGTTTATAGATAGTATATTCTGTACTGTTATCTATCTGTACCTTACAGTCCTGTCTGCAAAGAGAGAAGCTTGTTTGTCAATATTAAAATGTGCTAATAAAAATATCTTATGCTTAAACAGAGCTTTTTAACTAATGATTCTTCAGTCACTTGATAAAAATCTCTGTAATTCACACCAGTCAGCAACTATTACCTAAAAAATTCTGAAAACTAAAAAAAATTAATGCCAACCATGCCTCCTTGCCACAGAGAAGAACACACCCCTGCCTTATGTTTAGTTTCTAAACTTAAGAAAAAGCATCAAATTCTGAAGAGGAGTAAATAGACTGTATCTGCAAATCACATGCAACAATAGCAAAAGAAAATAAAAAAGAACAGCAACAAGACTTATGAAGAGCAGCATTTTGCAGTTCTTCTGGAGGCCACTCTAAACTGCTCTTCTTTAAAGGGTGGTAGCCTCCTTTGCAGCTGAAGTCTCATAGTCCAAAAGATCTTGTAAGGAGTATGTTAATTCAAACACTTCAGCTGACTTAACTATTTTCATCCATTACAGCTTTTGTTTTCACTTCAATGAGTTCTTCTACTCGAGCTAGAACACTTTCTATTAAATCAAATGTGAAGAGAGCTGAGTGTAAAACCTGAAATGACAAGAAAAATGAGTGTTATTTTTATTAGATGTGTTTTACCCATTTTACATTTACTTTTGTCTCCACATTGAAAAAAAATAGTACAGTACAGTTCAGTCAGTACTTGTGAGTGACTCTGAAGGGAAGCACAAACTCACTTGAAGCTGCATTCCAGTAGTCATGGCAGGCATCTTCTCCCCACTAACAGTTACAGAGCAAACTGTGTTAGAACTGTGTGCCTCTGTAGAAGAAAACAACCAACATGACTCTTAGAATTCAAAGAGTATTTAAAATAGCATTTCATGACAGCAGTTGTTAAGAACAGAAATCTTGGGATTGATGAAGCACATGACTGCAAGTGCTGAACCTCAAGAGGAAGACAGTTGGAGTTGGATGCTATCTTCACGCTTTCTGTAACACAAATGCCTACATTACTAAACAGGCAAGATCTGCAACTGAAACCAATTTTATAGAGCTCACATGCTCTTTGAAAGGAAAAATAAATGTTATCTGGTCTAGCTTTGATACATTTTTAATATTTCCACATCCAGAGAGCTACTAGGAGGTTCTTTAGCTTGACTTAATGAATCCAGACATTAAATACTTATTTTATTAAGAAAAGGCTGCAGGCTTCTCTGTTTCAGACAGATTACTTGCAGCAGGCTAAACTACAAGGACAGGTCTGAAAAATAAGGGGAAAACCTCTTACATTCAGACCACATATTTAAAATTCAGTGTAATGCTTACAAAGATTACACAGTAGGGAAGAAAGCTAAACCATTTACTGTTACAACTTAGATGTTCTCTCCCAAACTCAAATCTCTTTATACTTTGTCAAAGGTTAGAGAACTGTAAGAGGGACTTAAGAAAAAGCCTCCTGATTAATTTTGAAGGATTCCCTTTAGAAAGATATCCACAGGTTGTCTTGAGAAAAAAAATCCCCTTCTTTGCCTCATACTTAGTTTGCAACAGAAGAGGATAAGACTAGGGGCAAAAAGCTATATTGACATTTTTAGTAGCAGACACAAATTCCTTGGGCTGTCTTAATTATACTGGAGACCACAAGGAACAGAAGATCTGACATACAGACAGATTGCCTAAAGCAGCTACAGCTCTTATGCCCCATGCAATGTGTCTGCTTAACCCAGAGCAGAATCTGATTCTGTGTGTCAGATTAAAAAAAAAAAATTAAAAATGAATGTAATGCTTCAGGCTTTAGAGAGCACTGTGACTTATTTTTTCTCTTGTTAACCCCGCCACACCTGGTACGAAACCTAAGGGTTATGTATTCAGAGAGACTTAGTTGCTCCTTTGTAACATTAAAATCAAAAGTATAAATGCAGAACAAGCTCTGAAGGTCTTCATGTGACTGTTCAGTTAGGTTTCCATAAGATTTACAAATGTGATGACAGATAAACAAGTTCAGACTTTTCTGATCAGTTATGAAAATTTTCAATATAGCAACTACTGAATTCTTATTTGAAGTTTGGAATAGTCTCAACAGTTAAATACAACCTGACCTATGTTGCATTCCCAGTTCTTCATTTCCAAAGGATTACCTAGGTTTCTAGATATGAACAAAGCTAAGAACAAAAAACCAATAAAAACTAACCTTTTCTGTTTTCTTTCTTATTTTTTATTTCTGCTTCATAATGTGCTTTTGATAGATTGAGTCCTACATGCAGTGGTTTTAAGAAATTCTGCTCTATCTTGCCAAGTGTGGTCCATACACCAGTCTGGTCAAAGAGAACAGAGAAGGTTACAAAACAGTTTTAATGAAGCATTGCAATACTGAGCTTCTGAGCACAAGTGTTTTGACTAGTCTTTATAACATACACATAAAATCATTCAGACTCGTGCGTTTAAGCGTGGACAGCATTGTGAGGGGTATTTAAGCTCCTTTTCCTCTCCCTTACATTATTTGTTGATTGGATGATGAAGCAGTCAAAAAAAAGAAAAAAGGGGTGCAGAGGGAGGGAGGACTTAGTATGTAGGCTGATAACTACAGCAATGGAAATGCACATTTTCAGCTTGTTCTTGTAAGCAAAGCTAAAAGGATCTTGATGTGTTGGAGGGGAAGTTCTAGGCCCTTTCTCAGGCTTGAATCTCTACAGCGAGTAAAAGGCAGTTGTAGCTCCTCTCAGATCATTCAGCAATAAAACAGAACAAATATTTGAATTAACATTCCTGAATTAACACTGTACTGCAATGCCAAATGAAAGTTCTGATAAATATCATGCTTCCCAAAGGTCTATGATGCATTTTAAAAGCATTGTAGGAATGTTACTGGATGTGCTACTATCCCATCCTTCAGCACAGTAGCCACAGTGACAATGAAATTCTCCCCAGTTTGGCATGGGTGGAAAGAGGGAGTTTACAATGATGGCACTCAGGAAGCAAGAGGTGCAACGAAAAGATGCTCAAAAACAAGGCTGTTCAGGGTTACAGAGAGGAAAATAACCTTGAGGTTGCTACAAAACTGCTGTAGAAGGAAACAAATACAAAGCAGCCTTTGTGTCCTTAGATATAGGAGCCATTTATACAGCTCCTTTCTTCAGGCAGTATCCTCAAAGGGCAGAATAAGGATGATAAAAATAAGAATTTTCTATGTTAAATACAGTGAGTCCACTAACAGCAGTGGAAAATTCAGCAGATTTTAATACTAAATGACACAGTTAACTGTTCAAATAACAAGAACAGTAATTACTTCCACCAGAATGTGGCTAAAAAAAGAAACTTTCTATATTCCAGAAAAATACTTATTTTTAAACTTGATTAATAAAAACGCTTGTTATGCAGCAATCAAAATATCTGAACTGACATGAAAGGAGGCATTTTCTTTCTGCCTCACTTGCACTATATGAAGAGAGACAGGGAGGAAGTCAAAAAGAACTGACAGAGCCTAAATTTAAGGGAAAATCTTCAGAAGATGTGATGCTACTTTTTCCTCAAACTGTATGGACATTCTTTTTGCCAGGTACTAGACAGCATTGTTAGAGCAGCTGAGTGCTACTACATATAATATAAAAGAGGAATTCTTACTTTTCCTACAAAGCTATGTATTTACATGCAACTGAGTGGACCATAATGAGTACTTAAATAGTAATCACCCCTTAAATATGACAAACACGTACAGTCTACCAATATTAACTAATTACATAAATAGTAAATTAGAAATGCACCCAGGGAAAGCTATTTTCGCTTTTCATTTTCATTACGGTTTTGGCAATCAGTGCAAGTTATCTCACTGTTATTCTACTTAGACTAGTAACATTATTAGGCACTTAGAAAATTTATTCCTAGATCTGAGATTAGGCTAAAAGTAGATCAGAATTTTTTTTCTGTATTTTAGAAACCAGAAAATGATACTATTGTATTGTTATTGTTATAAAGAAATCCAGTTGGGAGGTTTGAGGGATACCAGCGAATAAATGAGCAAAAATAACAGTTTTTTTCATGTAGGAATGCTTGTTGGGGATGTGATTTTATGGTGACATACTCTAATGACATGGACATAGATCACAGTTCAACAGGCAGAGTAACAGGATTAGTTTGTTTATAGTAACAGTATTTATGCAAACAATTTCATCAGAATAAAGGAACATATCACATATTTCCTAATGTCTTAATAAAAGCACCACTTCTGGGGAACTAACCATTGCAAAGAAAAATGCAAAACCCAAGTTTTGCGAAACCCAGGATAACAGAGTTCCTGTGAATCCAGCTCTCAGCTAATCAATCATTTTCAAATCAAAAAATACTTACTTGATTCTCACTTTCACAATCCTTAATGACTAAGTATCTCAGCAGATTTAACGATGCCATAATCCTGTGAATTAAAAACATACAATTTATAATCTAGAGCACAGATACCTATTGCCAGGATAGTAACTTTAACTGTCCATTAGGCAGACATCCTACGAGACCCATTTGTACAAAAAGCAGCCACCCATCTGTTGAGCAGTACAGCTCCATCTAGAGCACCAGTGTGTAGTGATGTCCACACAACAGCTCACACTGTGCAAGTAAAACTGAAACTGTCACCAGACTGGAGACGGCTGGTGATTGTGAGGGAAAGAGCTCTCTCAAGAGACAGAACCTTATCACAGAATTTATAATACAGATCACTGGTGATCCAAAGTTGATTTGAAACTAGTGTGACAATTTTCTTCATTACTGTACTGAATTTTTACTTTTGAGTGTGCTTTTTAAAATAAGTTTTTTGCTTTTGTTTTACCATGCTTTTGAGCAGAAATTATTTCTTGGTTTTGCCAGATAAAAAGTACAGTTATACATCATACTTTGGGGTTTTTTTAAGCAGGTGTGTGTCCATCTAGACATTATCTCCCACTGATTTACAAGCCCAAGCATCATCATATTACTTGTCATATAGGAAGACTTATCCTATATACAGGAGATTTTCAGAGACATTTCAGTTTTTTGGGGTTTTTTTTAATGCAATTATTTACTGTTCAGGTGGATCTGTAATTCTACTCATGAGATACTGGATTCCCAGTAGGAATCTGTGAAACAGCCTCAAAAATGCCTTGCACTCTAAGTTGCATCTGATAATTTCTATTCCCCTGTACCACATTAGACAACACACCACATTGCTTTTATTCCTCCACCTGCTTCTGCAGACAGCTGACAAACCATTCATTCCCGAAGAAATATTGCTTTACCCATTAGTTATGTAATTTCACATCTGAAGTCTTACATCCTTGGAGAACGGAGGATGACATCCTTTTTTATTGTTAAAAATCAATGTAATGGCATTGTGACATTCTTCTATGCAGAGCTGGTTGAAATAAGTGACCATTTCCATTTCTAGTTCCAAAAACTTAAAATACATTGATGTTGTCACCTCATTAATTACATGACAGCATACACCATTGTAGTAAGGTAGTTTAAAACCTTTTTAAATTATGAAGAAAGGAGAAAAGCTTTGAACTGTGACTACAACTCACCTGTCTGAGTTTTGCAGAAGATCAGTCTCAGCACCTTCTGGAAGTGAAAGTACTAAATCTAGAAGGGAGATCAGGTGATGTCCTGTAAACCAAACATTGTCAGATTCCTTCTGAAAAAAATATACAAAAAGTTTAGCTGAGTGCAAAATTTAGGTCTTAAATAATGTAACAATAACTTGCATAAAACAGAAAACTTAAAAACAAATAATCAAACACTGGAAGAAATGTTTTCTAATTATCACCTGTGAGTGAAGTACACAAACCAGCCTTTTCATAATTTTAAAATTATTTGTCTTTTTGACAGCCAGGAAAGAAATGGAAGAAATGTAGAAAGAGAATTCTGAAGCTGCATAGTAAAAAGTTAATAATTTAGTTTTAATTAATTTTCCCAACTTCCTGGTATAGATGATTATAAAATATGAGATTAAAATGGCTTTGATCTAGCTCAGCCCCTCCTGATGAATTTATCATTTGCAAAGCACTCATAAGAAAATGCTGACTGTCATCATAAAAGCCAAGAAGAAATTAATAATTCTATCTAGACTGTAATATTTGTATTGTATTAAAAAATGGGGAACTGTGAGGATAAAACAATATACTAAGCAGTTCCACTTTAAGAAAGAAATGTATTTTCAAGCACAGAAAAGGTAATAAGTTCTTAGAAAGATACAGTAAGATTGTGCAATTAAAAATACAACTGTAAAATTATAACCTAAATATGCATACACAGAAAAAGCCAAAGTAATGTTTTTATTAAAATTTTTCAATCTTATGTTTCTTTTCAAAGTGGATTTTTTTAATGCATTACTTCAAGTTTAAGCTGTAGATATTTTCTCAACATCATGCTGATAGAATTTTGAGAAGGCAACTGGTCACAGTCTTACCATTAATGCTAAGTGAATCTGATCTTTTATATTTTTAATAATGTATCCTTCCACACCAGCATGGTTGCTTGTCTTCAGTAAACACCTTCAAACAAACAAAACAAAGATATTATCTCCTTAAAGTTGCCCGCAGTTAGCTCAAGACTTAGATGACATTCACGAAGTGGGAGTTTTACCACAGAAGAATAGTATGAACAGTATGTAACCTTTAAACAATGGCTTACATAAGACAGCTAATTTTATATGAGGCAATTGAAATTCATTATTTATCAAGAAATTAGCATAGTAAAATTAATGTGGCTTATCAGATGGAAATGCTGTCAGAAACCATTGTATCTATGCAATTAAGCTGCACTAGGGTGATATTACACAATCTACAGTAACTTGGATGCATACCTGAATAATGTGTATTTTCCCTCTATGTCAAACTTGTCTATGAACAACTGCAAAATAGTTAAACTCTTCTTTCTCTAAAGGAAACAGAGATGTTTATCAGATGAATTCTAAAAAAATTAATTCAGTGCTTAACTGACTCTGTAAGCCACTTAACATACCATATGCTCCATGGGACAAAGGGTCATAATCTTCACCAAATCCTGCAGTCAGAAAAAGGAAATACAATTTATAATTATGTACAGATTATTACAGTACATCAGACTGACTAAAATCTACTCAAGACTTTAAAAACACCAACCAAACTAAAAACCCACAGCACACTTGAGAATGTCCAGGTGATTATGGGAAGATTCTCATCAGAGAAATTCATGCCAGCTGCAGTGGTCAAAATCCCAGGGCTGATACACAAGAACACTGTTCCTGTACTGTTGGTTCCAGATAAGAATGTAGCCAAGCAGCAGATTGGCAAGGAGGAGACAAAAATGAGCAAGCACCACCTTCCAGCTAAGATCTCTGCCCACCTGCTCCAGTCACCTGTACATGCACTTGGTGTATTTTAATTGTCACTGAAACTTCATGCTGCAGCAGGTAGAAAAGCCAATCAATTCTGTACAGCAAGACGCTGAAGGTTTCAATTTAACAGCATTTAACAGTATGAATGTCCAGTAATATGCCCTCTCTCAACCACCTAGAGGTCAGCCAGGTATTATTTTTAATTGAAATTTGAAGACTTCTGCACATTGTTTCTGATTACCTGAGGTACATTAATAAAGTCTCTGAAATCTAAATAGTGATGGAGAAGGCTGTTATCTTCCAGTCTCAACAAACAGCTCTCAAAGAGATCCTGCAGGCGGGGAAAAGAAAAGAAAGCTGCCAACAGTATGCACATACACAGGACTTTAATATATCAGCTTAACATTTCATGGCTAAAACAGCCTTCCCTCATAAACACTCATTCAGATACTGCAAGTTCCAAGCAGCTGCAATTATAAGTGATAGCTGTAATTTAAACATTTACACAGGACTGTAAAGTTCAATAAATACAGCTATTTGTAAGACTGAAGAATACTTAATTAAGCCTCAAAATATTTCTGGAACTGTTATCTGAACTATCAGTTGTACTTCTCTTAGAAGGGGAAACAAAAGTTTTACCATTCCTTAAACTGAAAAACATTTTAACATTGAAAATTTAATTTAAAAAAACAACTTACAAGTCCTTTAGATAATACAGATTCTTCTGTTCTAGAAAAAAAAATCCAATTTAAATTGTTAATTAAAGGCAGTTGATATTTCAAAAGAAATAGTAGAATAGAGGTTAACAAGAATTTGTTCCTCAACAACTTTCATACTATTTTCTAAATATAGAATCTTCTTTACTTTTCTCAAAGATTTTTAAAATAAACTTGCTGATGAGAAGTTGAACATTAGACTCATCTCTTCACAGTCAAAAATTACTTTTTTTCCTTCCATATTAATAAGTGCTCAAAAGCAGTGTCATCTCTCACAGGTATTGAGACACTGATTACCAAAGGAAACGAAATGGTAAGCAGTCATAATAGGAAACCTGCCTTCCATAGCAGTGCTAGAAGCTACTTGGTAACACTGCTGCTTATGGAAGGTGAAATAATCACAATATATAGAAAAGTTTGGTTTCCTGTTGACAGCCTGACCTTTAATCACTTTGTATATCATGTCAGAATATATTCAAATAAGTATTTTCACAATAGTTGCCTTTAGTAATAATTATTATAGAAGTGCAAGCAAGTATACACTAATTATTCTGCATGTGTTTAAACTACTAATTTCACATTTTCAGAATAAAGTTTCCAAAAATAGTATCACAATACAAGATGAAAAAAATACACAAATGTTTAGACAACTTCTGCTTCTTGTTGAGAAGAGAAGCCATCTTGTGTGGAACTTGCCATTTTAATGCTCAAGTTTAAAAACCTCCTCTGAACTTACCTATATTTCAAATTTGATTTTATGAATTACTGTAAAATATCACACCCACTATGTAGACCTGGAAATTCCACAAACCCTACCTTTTCAGCAGCACTTCAATATGTGTCATATTGTACAGCAGAAGGTATGAAGGACTAGAAGAGAAGAATTAGGCTACATTAAACTGTATAAGCCATATACATCTGCACATAATTAGTATATTTGACAGGATTAGTATTCTTTTGAAAAATTAAAATATCTTTCTAAAATTATTAATTTTTAAATAGACAAAAAATTGTAAGTCAAATCACTGTTAAGAAGACTTACATGGAAACTGTCTATAGATATGTAAATGAACAGTTAATACACATTACTTTTCAGCACGTGATTAATCATACCAGTTTCTGTTAAAGGACAGCTCATCTAAAATTAAACTACAATAGAGTAATCTGCAGGAGCATGTTCTTTATTTATATGAAGTTACATAAAATATAAATGCATAAAGGTTGACATAATATTAATACTAGTGAAATACCCAGTTTTCATTCATAGCTATTCACAAATAAAGTTCTCTTCCACTCAGAAAGAATCTTCAAAGTACAGATTTAAAGTAAGTGAGAAAGAATAGTTCTTACCTAAAAACCATCGGAAAGCATTCGACACCAAAATGCTGAACAAACATCAGGTATGACAGGCATGCCAAAGAATCAGCGGAGTTCTTTCGCTCTATGTCTGCAAACTCCTCATTCTCCCAGGGTGGACTTTTGCCTTTATGATGTACAAACACTAACGGTATCAATTCTCTTATATTCCACAAAATGTCCTAAAAAACAAAGATGGATTTCCTATATTTGCCTTAAAATACCTGTATACTGATTAAGTTTCAAAGCTCTAATTGTATTTAGAGTACGTTTTCTTGTACAGTATATAAACTAATAGAAATATGTTATGTTTATTATATCGAAGCTAATATAAATATATGATACTTATGATATATGCACAAACACACAAAAAAACCCTGCAGGAAAAATAACTAGTGTTAGAAGAATGCTGCTAAGTTAGCAAAGTCAAGCACACAGAAGTTAGCAGAAGACAGAATAAAGACCACCTGCAAACTCCTAGTTCAGCTCCTTTATCCCCAATACTACAGGTAACAATAGGTTCATAAAAACATTATGTCACAAAATCTCTGTGTTTTTCAGATCACAGAATACTCAGTATTTTGTTTTTCTCTCACTAATCAATATAGAACACAACGTTTAGCTGCTAAAGGCAAGCCCTGATTTAAAGTTAGAATTGTTTTGTATGACCTTTCTTTCCCATGATGCACAACACAAGGAACACCTGACATTTGTACATCAGAAATACTACAGTGGTTACCCCCCCATGCCCCGCACGTGGCTGAGGACGTGGTGTAACTCCTCTTGTACAGGTTACAGAGAAACAGGGAGATCTAGATCAGCTCACTGTTCTGGGCTTGTCCAAACCCAACATCTAGGATGGCACATTTTGGAAAATTAGGATTATGCAAGGTGTCATATAGTCAAAGCATGACTTCCTGACCTTAGCTTCAGCTCTCACTGCCTAATGCCATAAACAGAAGTAAATTTCTTGAGAGAGAGAAGGTAATTCATAATTAGCGTTAAAAACGTTTTCAGACTGTGTCCAACAGGAAAGTCAGGACATATCTTACAAGGCCCAGTAAGTCACCCCACTAACCAATAAAGAAATCAAAATGAGCTCTAGAACAAATTACAGACAATTGTGAACTGGACCACTGGTTCTGCACACACTGTAATTAATTTTGACTGCACTCACTATAATTTCAGTTGCAAAATGCCGAAAAGGATGTTCTTCAATGCCTTCAACTTGTTCAAGCTGAGCTGTCAATAATGGGTATTTCAGGCTTGTCATACAGCTGAAATAGAAAGGAGTGGAACTACATCACCAATACAGTCATAAATGTAGACTACGATAGTGTCATTGATGATCAAGAACAATGCTTATATTCATATTAGTTGCTGCTATTCGAGGTATTCCAAGGAGAATTAAAAAAAACCAAAAACAAACCAACATCTCCTGTAGAAGCATTCCTTAGACTTCACCTACAGACTATGATTATTCTCACTGTTGTAAATTTGAGAAGCAGAGGAATACAAATCAGCTTCACAAGGCACCAACTAATAGTTCTTTACCATTTTCCTGTACCAAACAGAAAGTACTTTTTACCTTTCTTCTCTCACTTCATAAATATATAAGGCCCATTTAGGGGTTCTTTGTCAAAATACCACATTAGTTAGATATATGTTGGCAGCATTATAAAACACTAAAAGGTGATTTATTTGCTACCTTTAAAATAAATGTCTACTATTCATTTTGTTAAGTTACAGGAATATATAGCACTGACATAAAATGCTCACAATTTTATTAATTCTTCTTTCAGCTCCATGTCATTGTATTCTGATGACTTTTCCATATTTTTAACAACTTCATTCACAAAAGGTTTAGCAAAGTCCACCACTGCATTACAACATTGACAGAGACCAAGTTTATCTTCTTGTATTTGTTGTTTTGTATAAGGTACAGGTAAGGGAGAGAGCTGATTCATAATCATGGCCAATGACAAACCCACTGAGTAGGCCTTCTTGTTCTGAAGTTTCAAAAGCACTGGTGGAAAAAAAACAAAAAAGAGGAGAAAAAGAGAGAACATTTTGAGAAATTAAGTTATTACTGATTTAATAGAGGAAAGAAAACATGAAGAAAAACAACATGACTACATAAGAAAACTTTTCATTTTCAGGGAAGGAGAGGGACTGGTACCTGAAATCACATGAGCAAATCCAGCAAGACTAAACATCACTGCCTAGTTTAATATACTGTAGTCAATGTGACCATATATTTGCAAATAACAAATATGGAAGCTGTCACACATTTCAATGTTCTTCTTTTCTCCACAGCACCCAAATGAGAAGAAAAAAAAATCGCTTTTCTAGAACTGGGCTAAGTGAAATGATTTGTATCTGCCCTGGAAAACACATTCATTACTTGACTGCTTTTATGCTGGGCAAAACCAGAGACGATGGCCCAGCTTTTCTGCTGAGAACTGACTCTGGTTTTTACTCCATGGCAAAACTAACAGAGACTCTCCCAGACTGAGGAAGCAGCACCAGAGGCTCTCCACTTTAACTGGATTCAGTGCAGATTAACTGCAGATTGGCTATCCAAAAAAACCATATATTTCTCTTGTTAAATTCTAACATATTACAATAACACATCCTGGAGATTGCTACAATCAGACTTCAACTTGATACAAAACACTTAATTTCATCTCACATAACAAAACAGAAACCACTGCTTGTTACATACTTAGAGAGTGGCCAAACCCAACATCTTCAATTTTCTTATGTAAACCAGAATAATGCTCCCTGCTCACCACTAAAGTATTTCAACGTTTCAATTGAAATGAAAGTTTTATACTATAAAAAAATCGGATTGCATGTTTTAAAAGCTAAATAATTAAGAATTTCACAAATCCATGTGATTCCCTATTTCTGCAACAACAGGATGAGTGCTTTACACCTCTGAAGACAACTGTCATAGGATCACATTCTTGTAAATGATGAAAAATAGCTGAATATTGCTTTTTCAACTGATACTATTAGTCCCATCTAAAATCTTTTTCTAACAGGCCCATATAAGCATGAAATTTATGCCTTGTGTTATTTTGCAGAATAGAATAAAGTTTGTCGGGACAGATGTATTCTGAAACCATTCCAGCAAAGGCTAAACTAAATAGATAAATAAAAATCATTTAATTCAGAAATCGCATGATAAACTGAATCCCACCTGTCTGCAAAGGCTGAAGCAATAACATGACAGTTTGGCACACTTGCTCTCCAGAGGTCTGCTCAATCTGTTCAAGTAAACCCAAAAAAAGTTCCTTGGGATTGCAGAGCTGCAGGAGAGGAACAATGCATATTTTTAAACAACCATGGTCATAACCATAAAATTAATCACACACAAACTTCAATACAGAAGTTCCTGAATGTCAAGAGAGATCTGAATATCCAAGATAAGATTTAAGAAAACAAATATGAAACAGTAAGTATGTGCCTACAATCAACATCTACTGTAGAGCATAGCTGTGTATACTTTCATATGAGCTAAAAACACGTAAGAGTAAAAACTGACACTAAACCTGATTTTTATCGGCTGTAAAAACCTCACAGTACCTTTGCAAAGTAATCCTTAGGAGCAGAGAGAGAAGTAGAATTTGAGTGTGAATTTAACTCAAGCTATAAAGTCTGCAAGTTGTTTTTGGAGTGCATAAATGAAAGAGAACAAGTTTTTTACAGATTAAAACATTTTTCCCCTCCTACTCCATCAGAATCACCAGGTAATCATTGTCATATTGAAGAAGGATGAATGATTTTAAGCAAAAGACTTTGCAGAGTGAATCACAGACAAGAGAACAATAAATATTATTCAGACACAGATAAGTGGAAAACGGCAAGGTCTTGCAGAATGGTTTTGAAACAACTGAAGAGGGAACATGAACAGAGAGACCTTGAATTAGATACTAGAAAACAATTTAGCAACATACTGTAAGTTTAACTCAAGTCAGCTAACTCAGCTAAGATTGTGTCCTTGAGATCAACTTAGCTCGTTTTAATGTGAAAACCACACCTCTGTTGCTGAGGCTGCCACTTCCAGACAAAGAGCCCTACCCACTGAACTTGCACCATGAATTTACTCTCGCTGTACTTTTAAATCAAGGCGAGAGAATGTCAAACTAAGAGCAGCTTATCCAAGTAGTGATGTAGATTCTTATGCAAATATTGTCAGAATGGAATTGTATACATATGCTGGTACAACTGGCCTTTGGTGTAGTAGCTTTGTGGATTAATGATCTTGCACCCCTTTCTGTGCAGAACTTCCCTCGCATTACTGTATCATAGTCATGTATTTCAAACCCATACCTGTGCCAACTGGTCTAGTATCCTCAGGCAGTGTTCTCGCTTATCATCTTCTTCTTTGTACATGAAAATGCATCTAACAAGAGGAGAAATGAGATTCCAACCCATATTCTTGATGATAACCTAAAAACCAGATTTTCAGAGAATAAACCAAAACCGGATGTCTTCTAAACCCAGAAAGACTGTACATA
The DNA here is from genome assembly GCA_013397795.1 of Orthonyx spaldingii. Taxonomy (NCBI): domain Eukaryota; kingdom Metazoa; phylum Chordata; class Aves; order Passeriformes; family Orthonychidae; genus Orthonyx; species Orthonyx spaldingii. Next base: position 2,286,958 of record VZTJ01004015.1, on the reverse strand, counting down.
TAAAGTCCAAAAGCAACAACAGATCAATGTCCTGCTTGTAACCATTACTGTCACTGCCATTGAATATTTAACAACTGTTACCATAATTTGACACACATTGTATTCTCTCCCCATACCTATAAACACAGCTGCACATTTTGTATAGTTTTCTTCCATTTATTAACATTAACATGTCAATACATACTTCCAAATGTCTATGACAATATATTTAAAACAGGACTGAGCCTGTTCCATATGGTGTGGAATATCTCACTGCTTTAGATCAGCTGTCCCAGCTGTGTCTCCTCCCAAATCCCCTACTTACTGGGGCAGAGTGAGAAAAGGAGAAGGCCTTGATGCTATACAAGCACTGATCAGCAGTAGCTGAAACACTGGTGTGTTATGAACACCTTTTTGGTCCCAAATCTAAAACACAGCACTATGCAGGCTGCCATGAAGAAAGCCAACTCCATGCCAGCCAGACCCAGTACACCATCTGAAATGCCTGTCTTCCAGAAGTAGGACACTGTCACTTTCTCCTAATTATGCTTTTGTCCTTTCTTTTCTCTTTGCTTCACTCACAGAAGAAGAGTTATTAATGGTTTTGTTAAGATTACTGTGACTTGAGTTTCTGTGAGCTACCTGAAGTTACAGAATAATGTGCACTTAACACAGGGCAACTTATTAGCTATTCATATGTACATATGCTCAACAGGGGAAGTGGCTTTCCCCTCTTAATAAGCAGTTCTATATTTCATGATGTTAATAAACACTAATATATAGTGCAAACTTAAACTCACCTTGTTTTTCTCATTTTGAATTACTTCTAATAACTGAGCTGCATATCCATCTTCCAAACATTTCTGACCTGCTACCTGAAACAGATTAAAATCTTCTCCTTTGAAATCAGCTTCTTCCAGAATTTGCTAGAAAGAAAATATGAATGTTTAACTCCATACTTATTAATGTCAAATAGAAAATCCATGCTTCAAAATTAAATGTAGCATCATTGTAACTTTTATACATTTTTCACATATTAAAAAAGCTACCAAGTTACTATGGAAGACAAGGCAATATTTCAATAGCACTAAGTCTAGACTACAGCATTCTGTTTGGAAGATGTGTTTTCTACAACCACCTGCATTTGTTCCTGGTACAAGAACACTTCTTTCTCCAAAAAGCAGAAATAAACAAGCATCTTGGGATAAGCACCACAGAGAAGTCAATGAAACAAGGAGGCTGAACTTAGCTGCCCAATGAGGAGTTCTGCTAGCAGCTGACTAATCTTTTGAGATCATTTTGGTTTTAATTATAAGAAATGAAGAGAAATTCACACTACTTACACTCATTACTTCTAAGGAAAGAAAACTACTTACGCATCTTTGTATTATGGCTTGAAGTTCATCAACTGCCATTATAGTTTGACTGGATTCTTCTGGCATCAAAATCTATTACAAACTTAAGAGGGCAGTGTTATATCATATGAATTTAAAACAGAGGCTGAAAAATAATCACATTATCAAAAAAATTAATAGAGGAATAAGAACAGCCTAGACAGACATTAAGACTACATAATTAGAAAATAAAGGAAAATTCATTTTTAAGAAGTATAGGCTACATTATTCTACTCCCCGTATTTGCAGGAGACAGTGTTATAAACAGGAAACAAACTGCATTCTATGTACGGGGAAACAATTTTTCAAGTACTATCTGGGTCATCTTAAGAAGTTTGAAGGTTTCAGGGACTACTTTGGGTACACACATGGAAAACTGCAGCCAATACAGAGCAAGTCTGGCTCACTGCATGCCAAGTGTGGACACCCATGACATGCTACATTTTCTGTGACTATTCCAACCAGAGGAGCTTCTGCTCAGCCCTGACTGGTACACACTAACCCAATGTCTGGGATGTGAAGGCATTCATCCAAACCATGCCAGTTTGTATCAAGAGTCCAGTCAAGACTACATATACGATTATTTCTTTCTAGTGTCTAGGTTGGACTAGTTCAGCTGCCTTTTACCTCTAAGTGTTAAAATTTAAAACTTTCTTGCTAAAAACAACGAAGTTATACACTTGAGTAACGTCAAGTATGTACCAAGTTTTACGTAGCTAGGACCATGAATTACAAATACAATCAAACCTGGGTATCCCATGTGATATATCATAGCAGCAGTCATAATCTTTACAGTTTTAAGTAATGCCATGGGCCAAAACCTGGTTACATGATCACTATGAGTGTAAATTACCTCTATATACCTGGCTAATTAGGTAACTATTAATCAAAACACAGAATCTCCATGCAATGTCCTCAGCCTTTCCTCCTATGTTTGACCTAAGCTACATGAGACAACACACAGATAACGAACCTATCTGGATGCTTACAAAAGAGGGACAACTCACAAAAGCTTAAAAGGAATCTGTGTGTGACCTTCTTTATTCAAAGAATAAACAACTCTCTATTCTCCACGGCCCATTCTGACATCTGTATGTCACTAAAACCAGGTCATTACCACATACTTCGTTACCACATGATGTACTATTTGAGCTCTTCATTTTACAGAATTTTACTAATCCTGCCAAACCAATTTAACACACTTTCGAACGCCAATACTGTTGCATTTTCAGCCCTCAGTAACTTCACAATGTACTTACAGCCTTGAAACGCGCCCCAAGCACCCACCGTGCTGCTCCAGGGATTTACTGGATGAGCTCCCAGATGGTCTCCGGCCTTAATACTTAATCCGGTTTCTAACTGAATCTTTTAGGAGGTTTCAGCGGCAAGCAGGCAGCATCTGAATCATGTGAAACGTTCCATTAATACTCACCAAACTCACTCCTAATAAACAGACACCTCAGCCCCTTCTCTGGGCGGTACAACACGCAGGCTGGGACGAAGGGGCTGCCAGCCTCAGGCTGTAACACAAAGCTGAATTAAAAACCACACGGGCAGCACAGCACACCACCTCCCCGCAGCCCCGAGCAGCCGAACCCCTCAGCCCCGCGCTGCCGCCTCTCCCGGCCCGGCCCCGCCCGGGGTGAGAGGTCGGCGGGCGGAGCGGCGGCGATGGCGATGATGGCGGCCGGGACGGGCAAGCCCCGCCGGCGGCGCGCAGGTGGGCGTCGGGTTCTGCGCGTACCCCCCCCGCGCTTGGCGCTTTGGGCTCTCCCTGTACCCCCAGACCGGCAGAGCGGCGGACTCGCCCAACCTGCTCTGCCGGGGGGAGCGGCGGGCCGGCCGCGGTCGGCTCTGTGGGCCTCTGCCGGGCCGGGCCGGGCCGGGTGCGGGGCCGTGATGAGCGGAGGGCCGGGCCAGGCGAGGCCGGGAGCCGCCGTCCCCTCAGGCTGTGAGGGGACGGCCCGGCCCGGCCCGCTCTGAGCGTGGGGCGCGGGCTGTGACGGCGGTCGTGCGGCTGCCAGAGCGCTGCGTCCTTGCTGGGTAACAGCCCGGTACCTGCCCTCCCTGCTGCCCTTGCCTTAGGGGAGCAACTGCCCGGGGCTCCCGTGTCGGAGCTGGGTCAGGGCGGCAGCGAGGGCGCCGATAGCGGCTCAGTGGGAGGGTGCCGGCGTTGGACCTGGCCCGGACAGAACCCTGCGGTGCGGCAGCTCTGGGACAGCGGTGAGGTGCCGGGGTGAAGCCGGGCTGGAGAACTAGAGGGGGTGGCTGGCGCAAAGTTATTGTCAGAATTATTTTTTTCCTTTTTGTGTATACAGAACATGATGAATGAGAGTGTGAGAGGAGTTAGGCTTGTCTGTTTGCGTGCTTTGAAAAAGTATGTCTCACAGGTTGCTGAATACCAGCTTACTGAAATCACAGCCATCAAAAGCAAGTTACTAAGCAATTTATTTTGATTGTGCTTTCAGTTTAGAGGTTTTAATATTTTTCAGGTTTCAACATTTTCTGCTGTTAAGAAAGTACACTAATTTCTACAGTTGTATATTTGATTTCTAGGAAATAAGCATTCAGCTGCTCTGAAAAATGAAGATGCTGCTCAAAGGTATAATTTCTGAGGAACAATATGTGACGTGTTGTTTTGCCTCACTTTGAAATTGCAGTCTCTGCATTGCAGAGGCTTTGCTTTCTCAGAGTACCGTGACTAACTTAAGTAAATCGCCAGCATCAACATCATGCCAACATGTTTGGAGTGATGCTGTGTAACTTCTAACAGCATGCACATCTGAGCATTGTGTAATGTACTAAAAGTGTGTAATCTAACGTCCAAAATTGTATTTCCTTAGTCTGTAGTGCTTGCTTTTTGCTGTCTTAACTTCTTTGCATTTTTATAATTATTTACATCAAAAAAAACACTCAGCAAGTGGCATTTGTTTGGTTTATTCCTTCCTTTACTTTTGTAACCTCACACTCGGTCACGTCCTAGTCCTTTTTTTCTTCCTGTTCTTCATGTCTTACCCAGTTTCTGTTTTCCTGACAACACTCTAAAATTGTCCCAGGCTCTTTTTCCAGCCAGTTCTGAGTTTCCCTCTTGCAAGAAAATTTGGGGAGTGTATTGCAATACAGTAAGAGTCAATACTTTTCTTGACCAGCAAATAAAGCAAACCAATATAAAATATGTAACCCTTTGTGGTTATAACAGGATTAGTTGTCCAGCTACTTGCTGCTTTGATGTGATGCAGGAAAATGTAAGCTATTGTATTTCAGAAAAAATACGATTGGAAAATTGTTTATGGAAATTGCCCTCTGTATCATTCAGTGTCTATTCTGTCACAGGAATGCAGCTGTGGAGGCTGCACTGAGAAAGAAGATTGAATTTGAGAAAAAAGCATTGTCTATTGTTGAACAGCTCCTGGAAGAGGACATAACTGAAGAGTTCCTTCTAAATTGTGTAGGTGTTGCAAGTTTTTATACTGTTTTGTATCTTAGCGTGATACTTTTTTAAAAAAAGTTTTTGGAACAATTTGCTGCAGTTTAAAATAGACAAACCATTGATTCCCTCTTGTATCAGCTCTGATAACGATTTCCTTATTTTTAAGGATTCTGGAGTGAAAACATGCCCTCATTTTGCAGGACTGTGTACATTAATGAATCCTCATTCTTTTATCATAGCCTGTGTTTATACCTCTGTGGTTCTGGACTGACAGTGTAAAAATTTAGGTCTACCTCATGCCATCTGTGAATTTAACAAAGTCTCTATAATGCACCACAGTTATCTGGCAGCACAGTTTTGTTGGAATGGTGTGATGATTACGCTTGTTAAGGTTGTAAATAGGCTGATAAATAGGTGTACAAAAGATGTAAATAGAGGAAAATTATGGAAATAGGTGACACACTAGAGGCAAAATTATGAAGGTCTTGTATATGTAAAAAGAAATGCCAATGTCTGTTCTCCTTCTCTGTTTACCGTTTTACCTTTTTTACTGTGTAGGTTCTTAATGTTGTTTATTAAACTTAATAGATACCTGTTAAAAATTTTAAGATATTTATTTGCTTAAGAGATGTTTTGAGTACAAAAAATGACAAGTTTTCAAGTATCTGTTGCTGAACTATTTTCTTGTCATTTTAGGGAAAATTTATTACTCCATCTCACTATAAAGACATTGTTGATGAACGGTCTATCATCAAACTGTGTGGTTATCCTCTGTGTCAGAATAAACTGGAAAATGTAAGTTGCTTTTCATTAATCTTGTTATCAAAGGAATCTTTTCACAGTTTTTATTCTCTTGCACTTTCTTTTTAATTTTTAACGTAGAATATTAAGCACAGATTGCTGTCAATTAATGAGCCAAGCATTGTATCATTCCATTTCAGTAAAATCCTTCAGAAGTGAAAGGTAAAATTTGATCAGTAGACAGCAGTTACTTTCTCATCAGAATCACAATCCATGTATCTGCTTTGACAGTGATAAAGATGATGCAGTTGCGGCTTCATGGCCTTCCTTTGTGAGTGAAAAAATTTTGAAATCTTGTTCTTTTGTCAGTGTAGCAAAAGATGTCTATGAGAAGGATTGAAGTGAAAAAATAATACAATGCAGGGATATTATTATGTGAATTCATATACGTCTGCTATGAAAAGGTATGTCAGCTGTGTCAAGATCAAAGTCACTCCTCTTTAGGTACAATATGTCAGAGCTTAAGCAGAACTCCGAGGTCAGTTAGATAACCTGTGATGTAATACCAGTGCTACACGTGATTATCTGAAAAAATCTACTCAAGTACAAAACAATGTACTGTTTTGGACTTCATGTATTTGCACAGGTGTTCATTTCAAAACTGTTATCTTTTACATAAGTTCATCTCTGGGTTTGTCTGGGGTGTGACAGTACAGTCTCACATGCACATAAATAGATCTGGATTAAGGAAGGACCTGTCTGTAATTGCTCAGCACTTACACATGAGGAAAGCTTCTGCCATGGCAGCTCCACTGTTTTATGTTCAGCACTGGTTTTCTTATGGAGCTGTCTTTCACTGATTAGTGAGATGTATATGATTAAAGATAAATTGCCATTCTTACATCTGAGAAGGTGCAACATCAGAAGAATGAGAAAAGGTGGTTGTAGTACGCAATTCAATTAAAAAAGAATGCATGGCACGTGTCCATATATGTGAATTAAGAATGAAGTTTTCTCTGTAGTCATGGTGGAACTGACAGTCTTGCTGATGGAAGTGTATTGTTTTAGGTGCCAAAGCAGAAGTACAGAATTTCAACAAAAACGAACAGAGTTTATGATATCACTGAAAGAAAGGTATGGTAACAAGTCTGTTTCTAGAATGTGTTTAATGCTGGCAACATCAGAAATGCATTTTGTAACAGCATTCATGTAGTTGCTTGATTCAGAGGCAAACTTGTTTGGTTCTTGCGAAAATAATTTTCATGAAGTGTTAGAATATGAAATTTTTTGTGCATTTCACTTCGTAGATGATGTCTTTGGTAAGACAAAATACATGTGTTTTCTAAGTTTAAACATAGCATGGAAAGTTTTATTTGGATAGCTGTTTGAATGTGGTGCAGCTGATCTGTGAAAGACATTTGTGAAGAAGTGTTCTTTATTTTGCTCCAGCATAGTCAGGGAGCTTTAGTAGGGTCAAAGTGCACATCCTTTTCAATCTCTTAAGTTTGCAGTAGTATAGTACAAGTTGCATCTTACATATTCCATAGTGTTGTTTTTTGGGGAATGTTTAGGTTTCTCTTTTGAGGACTTTCCAACATAAAATCTGACTCTTCACAAAATGTTTCTGTCTGGAAGCATATTCACACATGTGCTTGCATAAAAGTCATCTTTGCCAGTTGACAGGATACGCATTCACCTCAAGATGCTTAGACACCAAACTGTAAGATAAATGTTTCCAGTTACAGAACAAATTTCTTCAGTGTCACTAGTATGCATTCCTTTCCTCTGATTAAAACTCAGGGATACACAAAATTTTAGGAATTGCTTTTCAAGCAACCAGACAAGACTCCAACAAGAAGTGGGATGCTTTGTCTTCTTCCCTTGTGACGCAAGTTTGCAAATGAATTTTTCAAAGATGCTGCAGATTTTTAGGTGTTGTTCCAAGTATTGCAAAATACCAGGTTCTGTTGCTAACCAAAATTTTCATTATTAAACACCTGAACTTTATTGTATGTCATTCAAACTGTACGAACAGCATCTTGGGTTATGGGTTGCTCTTTGAACAGTTTGATTTTTTTTTTTAAATTATTGTTATATTGTATCCAACACTGGTTTGCTTCTCAGTATAAAACAAAAGTGCAGAAAGCAGAAAAACGGGGAAGAAGCAGCAACTAAATGTGGCTTGTGGGGAATGGGATAGACATATTTGGTAGGTTAAGTTTCTCAGGTGAACTAAAAACCTGGCCATAGGCTTGAAAAGAAATGTGTATTGGTACTTAATTTTGCAGGCATTAAAAGCAATTACTTTTGTATCTTTCTATGTATTAAAGTTGGCCTTTGTCATGTTTTCTTGCTTTCTCTCATTGCCAGTGCTTTTGCAGCAACTTTTGCTATAAAGCATCTAAATATTTTGAAGCTCAAATTTCCAAAAGTCCAGTATGGATGAGAGAAGAAGAGAAGTAAGTATAATCTTATACAGTCATTGCACCTTTTGAGAATATTATTTCTCTATGCAAGCTGCAGTGGTAATTAAGTAGATGCAGCACGTCAGAATGATTTGGCTGAAGCAGAAGTAACTGATGTTAACATGTGAGCTTAGCGTGGTGTTTGTTTTAGTGTTGTTGCTGCATGGATTACAGTAATTGACATGGTTCAGTACTACTCACATCTGCTTAGTAGACATGACCATGTTAGTTTAGAGGGCAGACTAGTCGTAAATAATAGTTAACTCCTATTAACTTCAAAATGGACTTACTAGGATTGAATTTTTACAAACCATATAATGTGCAGGATGAATTAACTTTATCCTGTTACAAGAGATTTTCTAATTTTAGCACAGCACTTGGCATTGGTCTTAAACTTAGACTGTGAATGCTTGTATCTGAAAGCAGACTATAACTTGAAGAGGTTGTTCATCCAATCTAAATTTCAGATTGCCCATTTCTTGTTCTTCCTGCAGTACACATTTTGGAACAGTGTGATATAGTCCATGTTCCTGGTTTAGGAAACACAGACTTGCACATAACCCATTGAGCCAGTGGGTGTCACTGTTGAACAATAAAGACTCGCGTAGCGAATGTTCAGCAAATTTATTCAGCTTTCATTCTCCAAGACACTACTTATCAGTCTCCTGGTTTTCAACAAAAGAAACTAGCTGGAGCTGTATGTGTCATATGAAATATCTGATCAGTGAGAGAAGAGCTTTAGAGCAGTCTGATCAGATCTGAGGTATTCTAGTAGGTAAAACTAGACTCTTCGTTAAAAGTTCAAGTTTACCAGTGCTTTTGAGGTGTTGTTTTGCTGTTTTTAAGAAAAGTATTTCTAAAATCTCCCTTTATTTTTCACATCAAAAGTGTATAGTTCTGGTATGCCTGACAGAGTTATTTATTTATTCTGGCTGGTGGTGGGGAGGCAGTATTTTCAAAAAACAAACTCCCAGATAGTTCTTGGCTAGCTACACCTCTTTGCACAACTACATACATGTGCACAGACCAATACACGTTTACGTGGTAGAATATCTGAAATTCCTTTGACATAAAAGACTACAACCTCCACTTAAAAGTTTGAAGAAGAGTTATATGGAGCTAATAATTTAAATCACTCTATGTTATCACCTTCAGTTTCCAAACTCAGTTTATTGATATGAGTGGTGCCGCTTTCATCTATTTAAACCTGTGGGGTCTACTGAAAGGTGTTAGTTCATTGACTTGCATTTAGTGCCTGCTTAAAACTTGCATTTAGTGCCTGCTTTTCTTTCAGTCATAGGATTTTTAACATTTGGTATTGGATAAGAGGAACAGGATCATGGTGCTGCCTCATAACTGAATTGAAGTAGATTAACTGCAAGCAGAGCTTTGGAAAAAACCTCATCAGAATTTGCTTAGTAATGTTTTTAGTTTCTGGAAACGTTTGAAAACCATTTTCCATAAAAAAGCATCACTTGATAGCCTAATTTTTAACAAAATAAAATTTAAAATAAGTAAACTTATCCTGAATATTCATATTTTTGCATTAATTGGACCATTTTCCTATGACTAGCACAGGATGGTCTTTAGTATAGGAACTTTATTATCTGTGAGCATCTTGGCACGTTCACTTTGTTGAAGAGGAGACCAAAGGGTGATCTGAAAGCAGTGTTCAACTAGTAGAAAAAAGTTAGAAAGATTACAGAACCAAACTGTTCTTGGTTGATGGCCACAAATAATCGCATGAATGGTTCAGGTTGGACATTGGGAAAAAAACTGTGCTAAGATTACGGTGGAATGAAACAGGATACTTAGCAGTGTTTTGAAATCTGCATCTTTGGAGGTTTTCAAGATTTAAACTTCATGAATTTGTGGCTGACCTAACCTAGTGCTGGTGACAGTTGCATTACAAGCAGGAGGTCGGACGAGAGCCTTCCAGAGGTCCTTTCTGACCGATGTTTGTGTGACGTGGTGACTGTTAAATGCTGTTCCCTGTAACAGTGCTGTGCTGCAGGCACACGAGCCACGCTCTCTGAACACCTGTGCACAAACCTGCTCTTGCCAGCCTTGCTTTGAACAGAGGGTGTTAGACTAGAAGATCCTCAGATGTCCCTTCCAGATTCAACTATTTTTGTATTTATGTGTATTTCAAGAGAATAGATTTAGCAGGAAGATGTTCATTCCGTGTCTTCTTTTTCAGACCACCAGACATAGAGCTGCTGAAGGAGGGACGGAGGTACACTGAACAATTTTTGTTGTTGTTGTTATATGCACATATAGCTAGAAATTTTAGCATCATAGTAGATGAAAAGGGAATCTTTGGTTTACTGTGTTACAGAAAAGACCTTACTAGAACCTACGCAAAGGTTTTTTTCCTTTGTGATTCTAGCCCAGCGTATTTGATCTGTATGATTTAGTGTACAGCTGCTCTTGGATTGTGTATCTTAATTGAGCCTGTTGAAATCTGAAACAAATACACTGTTTGTACTTTGAATATTTTATGCCATCTATTCTTAATAAAGAAAATTGTGCCAATTATATGTGATGAAAGCTTCTGTACTTCTTAATCTGAAAGGTCTATATCAGCCAAAATGAAATCACGCTACTCCTGTCATCTCGCTGTACCTCGCTGTGTATTGTGCAACTTTCTGTTTGTTTTCTCTTGCCATTAGGTGGCAAACATATATGCTGAAACAGCTCAGCTGTCCCCCTGATTTAAGGGTACTATATTCCTATATATGTTAGCATGCCTGTCTTAATTTTAAAATTGCACTGTTCATGATGCTAAGTCTGACATTGTTCTGCTGTAATATCTTGTTTACTGTTCTTTTCTAGCTGCCAATAATCAGCTGAGAACTCGCTTCTCTAAATAGTCTCCGTACTCGTCATCTTGATTGTAGAACAGTACAACTTTTAGAGTTCAATAAGATTTTTAGAAGAGCAGTTATGGTTTTTGAAGAAAAAAATTACATGTCTGCTATAAGGGAGAGAATGCTTTATCGTTCTCACATGAGAATGAAAAGCTATTGCAGGTAACACCCATTTCTTATTTCATTGATGGCTTGTGTTTTCTGACAGTGGACAGTCTGGAGAAGAGGTGAAACTACGTGATGAAGTAATTAAAGCATCTGACATTGAAAATCCTAGGATATCTTCAGATCCATGTGAATCTGGTTCTCATGACACAGCCAGTGACAGCAGTACGGATACTGAACAAGAATTTGTTTCTTCTGTCCTACCAGGAAGTCAGTCAAGTTCAGCCAGTTTTGCACAGCAATTGCACAGAAAAAGCATCCTCAAAAAGAAGCATGCTCAGAAAGTCCATGCTAGCCCTAAAACTGAAGATGCAGATGTGGTAGAAGCCACGAAACAACTCTCTCATTGTAAATTAGACACTCAGGAAGAAACACATGCTTGCTCTGCTAATAATGAAGTAACTGCACCACCTTCAAATAATACTGCACTAGGGAAATCAAGTGCTTCAGAAATCTGTGAAAATACAGTTGGATCACAGATCGTTTTTCTAGGTGTGAGCAAAAGAGGAGCAGAACATCTTAAAAGAATAGCTAACTCAACAGAACGTAAAACCCCTGAACTGAGGCTTCCACTTCATTCCAAAGGCAGTTTACTAGAAGTGCTTAGGCAAACACTTATGGAATGGAGAACTGAGGAAACTTTAAAATTTCTCTATGGCCCAAACTATACTTCTTTGTGTTCATCAGAGTGCATAGCATCTGCCAGCCAGGAGACTGAAGAACTTGATGAGGATGACTTAGACACAGCTGATGATCTCAACACTGTTGCTGTAGGGGAGTCTGAAAACAGCTTGAATTACTCTTTACCTTTCACAGGCTCAGGTGGAATAGTTAAACCTCTGCCTAGTTATGAAAAGTTAAAAGAAGAAACGGAGTTTCTGGAACTCCGAGTAAAAGAGTTCTATAAAGGAAAGTATGTCTTGGCTGAAGAGGCAGCAACACAAGCACAAGGAGGGGAAGATCCTAGCAAAGACAAAGTAAGTGTCTGGTGGAACAGTGTGGAGGCTGTACAAAGCCTGAATCTGGCCTTCACAGAATTATTACTTTGTTTCTGCTATCACAAGCGGATAAGTATCTCACACAGGGAAGGAGAACATTACATGAGCTGCAATACTGTATGTTGCATCAGATCATGCAAGTGTCCGCCCATTTAAAATTAGTTTGCGGTTTTTTTCTATTCAGAGATAAGAGTTATTTAATGTTTAAATATTATTGATTATCTGTGACTATTTCAATGTACTGACTTGAATTAAACACTAGGTTATAGCTGTTAAGGTTTTCTGTCTAATACAGGATGATCAGCAGGAAGACCTCACCTTCCCACTTGTTGACTCAAGTGCACAAATGCAGATTAGGAAGCGAATCGTCCTTGAAAAACTGAGAAAAGCGTAAGTACCCTTTCCTTTGGTGAATGTCAGTCCGAAGTTGGTGCTCGTTCATCATTGTTTTAAGTAACAAACACACTGTCCAAGGATGGGCCTGGCTTTTCCTAAGTGGCCCTAGTCATAACTTAAGCCCACTATTGCTCTGTAGAACTTACTGATTTCTGCAACAGTCAGCTGTAGTGCAGTGCAGGTGTCAGTTTGCACAGTCTGCGTGTACCAACTGCTCAAGTTTAAACTGAAAAACTTGAAGTTGATTGAGAGGAGTGCAAATACTTGTCTTGTACATTAAGCATACTGTTACTTGTAAACAAATCTTTGTAATCCTTTAACCAAAGGTCTTACAAAGAGAATTTCTAATGCATGTTTGGATGGCTGATATCAGTATGCCCCTAGCTACAACCATTAAAGGCCCTCAGAATTGAATCTTAAAACTTTCCAAATATCAGACATTCTTCAGATACATAAAAGGGCTTTGGAGTAACACAAGAACGATTAAGGCATTTCTGTTGTAGCTGTTAGAATTATTGTCAAAGTTGAGATGACTTTGAAAATATTCTCATTGTCAAGGCAATGCAGAGAAACGAGTGTTTGAATATCATGATTCTGTTGGTTTTTGTTAGAGGTATTTACTTTTCTATCATTGTAGTTTGTGTTACCTAGCCAAACTAGGTTTTGCAGAAGCTTTTTTTTTTAACTTAAAAACCTCACAACCAACCCCCATGCCTGCCAAAATAAAAAGAAAATCCTTTCTGTTTTTCTCTAACTGCAAGATGTGTGGATAGGGCACAAGCATGGAATCAAACCATCCCCCAAGTGTCTTGTCTGTGTCGATTGTTTTAAATTTCCTGAGGTGATGCAGTCATCCTGTCACACTTGAGATAATTTTCATTGTGATGAAGCAATGAATATGCCCAGCATCATCAGAGTCCTGTGGTGTTTTTGTAAAACATGCAGTGATATACAAGAGAACGGAAACCTTAAGTCTTCCAGTTATACTGATCCATTACATGTTATGTGCATATAAATGGAAATAACTGGATATTCAAATGCAAGAGAATATTAACTATTAAATAAGTAAATAGAAGCAAAAGTTTAATCCTAAATGTGAAAAACAAAGGATGTTATTTCCATCATCTGGGAATCCTGACAACTAGTTAAACACTATGTGCCATTTGTGTGGTCTGTTTAGTTTTATGCACAGATAAGTAAGGAGGAAACCTGTCTGCTTCTCTCTTGAAATTTGCTGGTAACTATCACCTTGATTTCAACTATCATGCTCGCAGTGGACTGATATTTCTGTTGCATCTATGTGAGTCTGAGGCTAGCAGGTATATTATGTGTGAATTCCTCATTTAGACATGTAGTTTCCTTTTGTATTGTTATTTTTGAGCCAAGTAAATATAAACCTTCAAAAAATTTATAAGGCCTGTAGTTGCAATCCTCATAATTGTAAGAATATTTTTTCAGAACTGAAATGTGAAATTGGTAAGAATATGTATGTAGAACTATATTTAAATCTTCACATTCACACTGAACTAGAGCTTCTTATTTTTAAAAACGAGCGGTTGTGAAGTGAAGGTGTTGGCCCAAACACCGCACAGAGGAAGCTGAAATGAAAACTACAGGCCTGACCTGCTGCACAAAAGTCAATCTCTGTTTCTTTTTACTAACTTTGATAAGCTTTAGTGGAAGTCCTACTTGAGAAGAAATGAGAAAGGGAGGAAAATATATATTGACTGCTGTCTTTTGCCTTCTAGATTATCTGCAGTTTTGGGCCCTCTTCAGATTGCTTCAGGTGATGTTTACACAGAGCTAAAAAATCTTGTCAAAACTTTCCGGTGAGTATTGGTCTTTACTTAGAGATTCTTATAAATTGATTAATGAAACATGCTGTTGAATGATTTGTGATTTGGGCACAGAGAGAGCCCTATTGCAGATTTGCCCTTTTCTAGCTGTGTGCTTGTGTAGGTAATGTCGCGTTCCCTGTGGACTAACAAGTCAGCCCTTTCCCTGCTCCTGACAGTGGCTAGGTCACCAGGAGTATTTGTAGATTTTTAAAAACTAGGCCAGTGGTCTCTGGAGGATGCTGGTGAGTCTTTTAAAGGTTCTGCTACCTCGTCACCTCCTATTAAGCGTGAGTTTGTGAGATCTGTCCCTTTCTTTTACTCTGGCTCCCTGCAGCTGGACTAAATGGTTTTAATCTGATTAATAATTTTTACCACTAACTTCTAGAGTCAGTCAGTTGGATCTGTCTTGTTCCTGCTTTCAAAGGGAAGTAGATCTAGTGGGTACTTTTATCACCACAGGTGAAGCTTCTGCTTCAATCAGTAGGACTAAAGACAGCATTTGGACACAGTGAGATAAAGAAGGAGGGAAAACAGAATGATGGTAACTCCTCTGAATATTTTTAGGTTTTCTTTGGGAGACAACTCTCATAACTTGGACCTAGATTGTGTCCTGCATCCTCAAGTATTGTCAGAAAAAGAGCAACAGCAGTTGCTAACTGTGTATACATTGTCACTCTTGAAACTTCCTTCCCACATCCTCAACCTGCATGAGGTTTACACGTAAATTTTCCTAAACTCATTCATGTAGCATTTGCCACAAGGAATCTGAGCTTTGGTGAATAGAAACCCAGCTCTACCCGATTCCTTATGATTTACCTGATGTCTGGAAGAATGCCACTAAAACACAGATATCTGTACAAGATTTCTTACTGTGGAAGATTCTCTTTTCCTTTCTGGTAACTCTGTAAATGATGTCTTTTAAATAAAAACATTGGTATTATTTAAACTTGATTCTGTGCAGTCTTTTAAGTTCTGATTAACCTTTTATTTTAACAACACCACAGAAACCAGCGAAGATATTTTGTATATAGTGTATAGATACCTATTATTTGGATAAGATCTTTGTGTCTTAAAACAGTTTTGTTGCTCTGCAGTTTAGTTGCTTAATAGTCAATTTAGCTTATGGATTGGTAAAAATGGAGAAACCATATTTGGTGTCTTTCAAACTACTTTTTTATGACTGAGTATGTAGGAAGGCCTGAATGTTCTCAAAAACAGAACTTCTATTTTAAATAATTTTGCTATTCAAAGACCATGTGGCATGAATATAAAGTTTTCACAGTGGTTTATAGCAAATGAGACTTGAAACCAAAGTAGACTTCTAAAATAAAAAT
>VZTJ01004015.1:2213132-2271336 GCA_013397795.1 Orthonyx spaldingii | reverse complement strand
ATACATATATATATATATATATATATATATACACACACACACAGACATCAGTGGGTTTACAGAATGGAACCAAATCAAATTTATTTGGACTTTGACCTAATACCTGGCTCATGTGGCAGTAATTCACCATATTTTCAAAGTCTTCCCTATTTTGATCTTTTAGATAACGCTTTGTGAGTTTATTTTTGTGTCTTTTTTGTTAGGAAGTAAGTTGAAGATAATGGTAGCAACTTCCTGGGGTTCTCTTATTGTGAAGATTCCAGATCAGTTGCTAAGAAATATAGGATTCTGGGCAGGGGATAGTTAAAGACAATTTTGGGCACTACACAAGAATTTAAAAAGCCTTAACATCATATATATCTCAAAATAATTGGAGTTTTATTGTCACTGATAGTAAAATAATACAAGACCACAGGAAACAGGGAAGCAATAAAAACCTTTGGGCCCTTTTTCCTTCTTGCATTACTGATATGGAAGGGTCTGTTGATATACAAGAGCTAGCTCATGGATATTAAGATGGAGGCAGAGACTTGAATCTCCAGTTTGGTATGTAGGTTTATATTTATTTAATATGGGTAGTCTTTTTAGTTTTGGATTAAATGCTATGGCAGGGAGACTTGGGATAATTTTTAATTGGTATTTGTATTTACAGGTTATAGAAACTCAAATGTTACTTTCTTTGTTAGTGTGGCTCAAATGCTTAATGATGATGGAGGAGCACTGATAAATGCTTGTGCTCTTTCCTGCTTTTTGTACTGAAGATATTTCAGACTGAAGAGCTTGCCAAAGAAGGTAGTAGATAAAACCCATGGCTGTAGTATAGCTTAGCTGAAGAAGGGTAAAAGAGCATGTGGTGAACTAAGCAACAACAATTTTCAGCTCCATTGGTTTTTAAAGGAACACTTGCAGTTCAGCCTCCTTTGGGCAGCATTTTATTCAATCACCACTGCTAAGAAACAGACTAGAGAGATCTCAAGAGACATTTTAGAATGGTTAGAGCTCTTCCCAAACAAAGTCCCTCAGTGCCTGTAAGCTTTTGTTACGAAAACTGAGATGTCAAATAATTCTCCAGAGTGTGTAAGGGCACTTTGGTAAACGATCAAGAGAAAATTAGCTTCGTATATATAAATTGAGGATAAATGATTTTGAATGTGTTGTTCGTTTTTTTTAAGGCATAATACTTCATTTTGAAAATAGGATTCCATCTATTTTATGGTTGCAAGTATTTTAATTCCCATTATGGAGCTTATCATTGGCATTGAATGAATTGGATGTGAGATGTATTCAAGACTTTTTGTTACAACTTCGCTTTATCATGTGTCCAAGACAGTCTTTTAGCTTTTAAGTATATATTGTGAATGTGTGTTATCTAGTATATACACTTAGTAGTATCTGTTTTACCTATTACCCTTGTTAAGTGGAATTTTAGGTTCTGGGTTTCAAGTCAATCAGTAGTACTTGGTCGTAAACAAATTTCTGTGTGGAAACAGGGGAGTATCAGGATGTTAATGACTTTTTCTCAAGTAAATAGGCTTCTCTCAAGGGAAGCCTGAAGTTAAATAGTAACTCATTTTTGCTGGTTGTCATCAAATTAAATGATATTACAGTATGTAAATATGTTGCTGTTTGCCAGGAGGTAGGGAAGCTATCTTTTATGGTTACATTGGTCTAGTTGAAACCTAAAGAAAAACAATATGTGCTTCAGTATTTGTCTGTGCTGCCCTGGCTTAGTTAAACTTCACTCATGTTAGTGCAAGTTTTGGAAAAAACGCAGGTAGCTGAGGTCCCGTAAAGTCATGACTTTGCATCCTAATGCCATGAAGTCAGTTTCCTGATTTACAGAATGGGCAGATTCCTGAACTGCAGTTATATATGCCCATGCCTGGGAATCTGGATGTGGGAAGGAAAGGCTGCTGTGTTTGTAAAGATGCTGGGTGTACTGTTTTGTATTTACTCTGTATTCCTACAATCTCCCTATTGGAGTTCCCTTCCTTTGCAGGCTGGCACTAGTCAGTTATCACGAGGTCATTTGAGATGCAATTTTTATGCATCTTACTCTTTAGTCTTTATCCTGGAAGTTTCTGTCACTTGGGTCCACGTGCTCAGTCAGGGCTCCTTCACAGTGTGAAAATGCTGTGTGGCTGCTGCTGGATGGCAGAAGCACTGAAGTCTGGCTGCAGTGTCTTGCTGGAGTGAACCACAACACCCACAAACCAGCAACTGAGCAACCCACATGGCTATTTGGGATCATCCAGCTTCCCTGGCTTAGCTAGCCTGCCCTACAGAAGGGCACATTCCATTTTGGGAAGTTGCATGGTATTTTCTTTCTCTAGGTAGGTGAGGGAGAATTTGACCAAACTCTTTAACAGAAAAGGTTTCACTGCAAAACTCAAATCACTCACAAGTTTTGTACAGTTTTAACATTTCCACATTATATGTTTATGACAGAAATCTAGTGATCTCTTTCATGGATTGTTCTGAAGTAACAGTTTTGGCTATAGGCAAGACAAAGAATTAATGAACCATTTTTACAGAAGCTCTGCAGTTCCCTGTTTTCTGAAAGCTTTGCTCTTCAGAGGCCTTGGTGTTGACACACAGCTTGTTTGTGAAAGTGACTGCCCTTCTACTGCTCCTTATTATTTAAGGCTTCACACCTGTAGGTTGCTTGCTTTACTCTGATCTGCCTGAAATGTTTTTTTTTTTCCAACTGCACAAGTGTTTTAGGACAGGTGTTGTACTGAAAGGTTACTCAGTTGCAGAAGGCTGCCTGTTCATCCAGTGCAGTGACAGCAGTACATCAGCAGATCCATCCTGCCGTGTCCTGCTGGTTATCTGTGTCTTTTGACTACCTCCTTCATAAATAGCATATTGATGGCAGTGACTAGTGTTCAGACCTTGCCAATCAATACTAACATTGAATAAGAGTTAATTGACACAAATAACTGCATCTCTCAGTTTGTGTACAAGAATGACACCTTCCTGTGCTCTAATCAATAATAACTCCTGTAAAGCACTGAAATAAAGCTGCTTTCTCTATTTGACAGAGTTTCCCCAGGTGGCTTGGAGCTGTCTCTTTCATTGTGTCTCATCATAACAGATTAACTGGAATGTTACATATGAATTGTCTGTCAAGATGATTCCATCAGGCATTTCTTGGTAGTGTTTATCACTGTCATCAGTGTTGAGTCAAGATGTTCAGCCTTTGTTTTGTCTCTTGTTCTCTAGCCAGAAAGATGTAACAGTTTACCAGGTACTAACTTTGTTGCTAGCTAAATCCATTAGCTATTGCAAATAATAATTGCTGAACATAAGTCTTTTAATAACAAATATAATCAGTATTTGCCAGAACTGTTGGTTCTGGTGATGTGACAATTCTTGTGTATGTAGTGCAAAACATTGTTTTTCCTTTCATAATTGAACAGAACTCAGGTTGTTGAGACACTACTTGAGTAATCATTGCTTCAAAATCTTACTTTGGTTTGAAGACTTGGAGATTTGAGGAGAAGAATGGGATAATATTGCTTTGATCATTACAAATTTATTAATGTTTAATATCTTTCTGAAATAGAGAAATGCAAACAGATACTATAAAAGATCTTATAACTGTATTTTTAATGACCATTTTGAATATAATTCTGGGGAATTAGTTAATAGAATTTAAATTTTAACAATGACAAGCACAAATACTTCTGCTTTCTCAAATTTAGCCTTATTTTTGGTTTTTTGGGTAACTATATACTTGCCCAAAATAATTTTTTTAAAAAAAGTAATGTTACTGAGGAAGAAAACCCTGGATTTGAATTTTTTGCCAGATAGTTAATTTTAAGCAAGCTTCCATCTTCACCAGTGCCTGTAGGAGTGGGTATGAGTGACAGGGTATCTTCATTTTGGATCTGAATTTGTAAAAGGCTTTGTGGAAGGGAAACTCAAAGCAAGAAGGAAGCAAACATAGGGACGCACTTGCCCTCCAGTTTATCTGTTGGATGGTGCCATCCTTCTGAATAAAATTAATTTTGCTGGCTCTTTTAGGTGCCTGTGTAGGCACAGCTTCATTTTTGACTGTGACTTTTCCATGAAATGGCTTGTTTTGAACACCATGGGTCATGCCTAAATGGACAGAGCAATTCACAGATGAATTGTTTTAACACAGATTAGTATTTGACTTAAAGCAGATCTGTTTTATTAGGCACTTCAACCAAAGGGGTCAGCTGGTATTCAGTGCAGCAGCACTTTTGTTGAACATCCACGTGGTTCTTTATTCACACCTCATTTATATTTATATGGCTCTTATATTTGCTCTGGCTCCCATTGCTTAAGTTAGAATTCTGGATTTCCATTTTAAAACAACAGTCATCAGAGGACAGTCATTGCTACATTATAAAATTCAGTCTGTTTCCACATCAGCTTTTACAGCAAATCTGGATGTGAAGCCAAGAAACTAAGTGTAAGAAGGTCCACCTTTTCAGAAACACATGTGCAGTTCTGGAGAACTTCCCGGTGGCTCTGAGTGAGAGCTGGGCCCTCACAGCAGCCAGGGCTACTTGTGAGCAATTTTAAAGAAATAGCTTCTCTTCAGTCTTCCCCATCCCACTTCCATATGGAAAAAGAAGACATTGGAAATTCTGCAGTTCCTCCATTAGAGGATGACAGAAGCTGGAGAGTTGGTGAATTGCTCAGATACAGCTGTAATTGCTTCATTATAACTTAGTGTATTAATGGTAGACTTAAAATTCAGCTGTTAAAATCTGCTTACTTTTACTCTGAAATGTACTGATTTTTTTTTTTAATTATTTTTCAGGTTAACAAACAGAAATATTATTCACAAAATGCCTGAATGGACCCTAATTGCTATTGTTTTGTTATCTGTGTAAGTACCCTTAGATGTCAAATATTCTTATGTGCAACTGTCTTAATTAGCCTGTTGAAACAAGATTTAATTTTCAGATAAAAGAAGAGAATGGTTTCCTGAAACTAACTGTGGAATCAAGAAATATTTTTTCATGCAAATGAACTAAATTTTCTTGACAGAATAGGATTGTCCCCCTTGCATCAAATGTTAACAATGGATAAACTTATGTTAAAAGAAAGAAAAGCTAAGCTTTAGGGGGTTTTAAAGAGACCTTGCAGGATCAAGTAGGGGTATCATTCACCCTCTTCCATTTGCTGCTGACATTGTTCCCTCTCTGACATTATGACAAAATGACATGTATATTGTATTATTTGCGTTTGACGTAACTGTTAAGCTTTTCATTTCTCATTTTGCTTCTAATTTCTTAAGAGCCTTCACTTTTATGATCAAAGTAAAATTATTTCTATAAAGATATGTGTGCTTCTAAATAGATATAAATATTCTACCAAACTTATTTTAGAGGGGAAATCTTTTAGCAACTCCCAAGGAATACTGGGACCCAGTATTTTATTTTTGTGAGGCTTTGCTTTGTTGCTAAAGATGATGATACTACAGTGCCTACAGTCCTCCTTAGCTTTGTTTTACTCACTGTCGAATTAACATTCTTTACAAGGATTTTCCTAATGGGAAGCCTGATTGTATTATAGTGTCTTTCAGTAAATTTCCACACAGAAGCATGATCTATAAAAGCTGTATTCATATGCATCAAGTGAGTTCCTTAATATGTGTTTTGCAAATTCATGTACATTTCTGAAGTTAAAGACACAAACTTTGCAGTGTGTTAAACAGACACAAATTCGTATTAAAAGGAACTAATGTTAAATGTTTAAGAAATCATTGGTGGTTTCAGTGTTAGGCTCTGCCTTCCATTAGGGTTAAACCCTCAAACAATCTTTGTATGTCTTGAGCTTGAATTACGAGATTGCAAAAATCTTTATTGCAGAGTCTGTTCATTACCGTGCTGCTGCTGCTTCTTTTGGGCTTCCTGGGTCACTGGAGCCTGTAGGACAGAGAAGTGCTTACAGACATTCACAGGTCAGGAAGTATTGTGGGCCAGCCTCGTGGCATGCTCAGCCCTGCACTTACTTTCCTTGATCTTACCTCAGTCTGACACATTGTTCTGGCCCTGCTGTCCCAAGGAAGACGGTACCAGCAGGCATTAGAGCAGGCTTCAGCGAGCCTTACATCTGTGTCACCCAGCCACATACCGCTCAAATGATTCATTAAATCAGAACACAGAAAGTAACTTTACTTGAATGCCCTGGCATAAATTTTTTATCAACTATAAGAACAAATCTTTTGTCATTTTTACTATATATTCTTATGGTTGAATTGGTAATTTGTGAAACAGATCTTATGAATTTTTCAAGTAGTTTTTGTACAGTTAAGGAAATGGTGTCTCTTTTTGATCAGAAGTTAAAATATGTAGCCGGTCTCTGCATATGATGAGCTCTAAATGTTTACATAAGTAATGATTGTTTTACAGCTGCTTTAAAGTGTTATACAAGTAGTAGTCCTGGTAGTAGTCAGTATAAGCAGAGAACCAAGTCTCTTTTTACCTCTGCTTACTAAAGGTCCACCCCTAAAGAAATCAATAGTATTTGATAATAAAATTGAGTAGATTTTATTTATAATATTAGTGAAATAATAAATAAAACCTCTGCTGATTTCTGCTTATTGTAAGGTTCTTGCAAGCTCATGATCTTGAGATTTTGAAAAACTTCTCTCAGCTGTCTCCTGGGAGAGAATATGGAAGAATGCAGGTGGGATAGAATGAGTGTTAAGATTCCTCTAGTAAGATGATGCATGTTGCATCATTTCCAGAAAAATTAAAGTAGAACATTTAATTATTTGGAAATTCTAATCAAGCTTGAGTATTTAGTGAAAGCCAGGACTGTGCAGGGAAAGGCTACTGAGGACCTGGACAAGCCCTCACAGACAGGTCCTCACTCAGGCCCTTTCTCACCTCCTGCAGTCTGCCAAGGAACCTGTCATAAATTGCTAATATTTCTCATAAAAAGAATTATACCCTATTTAAGTCTTCTCCCTTAGCTGTACTGAGATGGATGTTGTAGCACATCTAATGTCATTTAGATCATAGAGTTGTGTGGGGCCTGAGTCAGAGTGGGTCTTTCATTAGCTTCAGTCACACTTTCACAACATTTATTCACAGGTCTTGACCTGGTTTCAGACCTAGGACAACCATTTTACTGCCAACATTAAGCAGTAAAGCTGCATAAGCAACATCCAGGTAGAGGATAATGCTTCCTCTTTCCAGGTCGGTGCCAGACGATACTACAGGTATCCCAGGGTGCAGGGATTACAGACAGCAGAGTGAGCATGGGTTTCAAGGTACACCTCAACAAAATCTAAGACTTCAAGTATTTTTTAATTTGTATTAAAGGGGGCACGGTTGTTTTGTTTCAAGTAGCAACTCTTGGACTTTGCTTGCACCCTATTTTGTGCATCAGTATTGTGGCTCACCACTTCCTTCTCAAGCACACATGGCTAGTGTGTGCTGAGGACTTGGTGTACTTAACTTCACAGTGCACTTTCAGAGTGCCCCAAGCCTTTTTGTGATAAGGTGCTGGACAGAATAACTGTTATCATTACTGCTGTATTGAATTCTAGTGTATTATGCTATGACCATGCTGTTCTCTTTGTTTGAGTGTGCATATTAATTCTTTGTAGGATACACCATGAGGGATATCATTAATACCTGATTTTGGTGCTTAAATTAAACCCTAGGCTCACTTCATAGTCTGCAGGTCCTTGAAAAGCTGCTGAAAGTGCTTATGTGCCCTTGAGTCTACTGACTGCTAAAGAAACCTGGGCCTCTCATTCATTGAAATAAAGTGCCTGGGACTGGACAGTGTGACATGTCTCAAAGTATAAAATGTTGGAGATTTCAACAGTGGAGTATTTCATGTTTCTAGTGAACAGTTGGATTTATTCAATCAAATTATTGTATAAAATATGAACATGGCCAGTCTCTGCCTTTATTGAAAATCTAGCCTGAGGCACTCCTGTGAATACAGCACATTCAGCAATGCTGAACCCACCTTGTTAGAGTACACTTTGACAGCCAGAGATTTATATTCAAACAGTGGTATTCATGCCTGTCATGGAGTGAGTGACTCTTAAAAATTATCTGTAGATCAAATTTCTTACTTATTTGTAATTTGTAGTAATTTTGGCATTGGAAGATTTTGGTTTCTTCCTGTTACATTGTTTAGTACGATAAATAGAATTTTTTGTTCTAGTAATAGCTGCTTCATAATATATTGTAAACTAGAATGCAGAAGTTGCATTCTTTTCCCCCCAAAGAACTTTGCAAGATATCAAATGAAGCAGATAAATAGATATAAATACAGTAGTTGAAGAAAGAATGGAGAAAGCAGTGGGAAGATTGGTTGCTATACAAGCACGGGCACTTTCTGTTTTTAGTGTATACCCCTGGCACAGACTAATGGAAAGCTTTCAAGATATTTTCAGGAAATGTCTGCTTTCATCTTACTTATGTGAGCTGGCTGGTTCCAGTGAACTGTGGTCAGCCTCATCTACAAAGCCTATGCAAGAGGTTCCCCCGCTAAAAGCTTTGAAGCATTTCAAAATGTTCTGGGATTAGTTTATAAGCATTTGGCTGCAGTATTTAAACAAACTCAAAATGACCATGATCACTAAACAAAAGCCATCATTATATGTGTGCAGCCACTTTAGATAAATGTGTCATGTGGAGATGTACTCTGGAGGTTTACTCTCTTGGAGATAACAGTTCAAGAACTGGAGAATCTTGGGTTCAAGTATGTGTTTTTACTCCTCTGCACATGAGAGCACATCTATTGCTCAGCACTGACATTTCTAAATTATTTTAAGAGGAATTTAGATGTTTCTGATATCACTACTGTGTTCTTATCTGAAAATGTCTAAATGTTTGAAATGTATGAATCTAATGTACAACTACATAAAGGATGTGAATCAGACTTGCAAAGTGACTCTTTTTCCTACAGAAACCACATACAAGTCAGCTGGATGATCTTTTATTTAGCATGTCTGATGATGGAAGTTTGGTTCCAGGTTTCAGCTGAGAAAAATCATTTATCATTAAGCTAGAAATATAATTGTTTCCCATTTTGAAACAGAGCTGAGCTTGCAGGACCAAGAATCCAAGGAGTCTTTTTATAAAAGCATTTGAATGTGGTTATAGTGTTGTGTCTATCTGTAGTTATATTATTGTGTGAAATAGAGAAAAGGCAACTTTGTCTTAACACATTAAAAAATACCTTCTTCCCTTTTTCTCTTAATTTTAGGCTGTCATTTGGTAAGTGTGACTTCAAATAGATTTTCTGTTAAGCAGTTTTTAAGTCTGTTAAGCAGTTTTTCTGGTAAGCTTGCTTACTTATCAGCACTTTCTAAGCGAACTTTAAGCTGCTTATTTGCATATTGTGGACATGATCAATATTATCTTAGTTTTTTTCTGGCATGTTCCAGTATTATTTAGGAAATGTACACTGAACAGTACTGTGAGGGATTTCAGTGTTGTTAATTGGGATATCAGTCAGTGCCAACTTGAAAATTAATTAAATATCTTCATCTTTCATGAGGGAAAAAATAGAAGAAACCTTAACGGTTTCCAAGAAGGTGTTTCTCCTGGAACAAAAAACTCCCACTGTTGCTGCAGTGATGTTATGCAGGAAGTGACACTGTGAATTTCACTGCAGCCCATACAGCTGCAGTCTTTTCCATTCTGGTATTCTCATGGGTAGCCTTCTAAATGGGACATTTGGATGTGCTGTGTAACTCCCGTGTATGCCCAGCACAAGCTCTCTGAGTCCAGGATAATCAGTTCCTCTTTACAGTGCTAGTGCTTGGCTGCAGCAGCAGGAGTGGAGCCTTAGCACACGCTGTGTCCTGGACTTCTGCGGCATGGAGTGACGAGGGTTGGCTCAGAAAGCTGTCATCTCTGCACCTGCCAGTTCTGCTGCCCAGGGCAAGGGAAGAGCAGGGTCATGGCTGCCTGCCAAGTGTCTTGGAAATCCCTCCCAGAGATAGAAATCTGCATGTTCCCAGCAGCTGTATGTGTGGGCATTCAGACTGACATCATGCACAGCCAGCAGAACTGGTGTGCAAAGTGCATCACCAGCTAGAAATTGTCTTTCGTGGTGATGTTCTGGTGATGGTGGTGTTCATGGTGATGTTCAAAAATCTTCTTGTTAGAATCTAGAAATACTTTTATGTGAAACATCATTTTGGATCTTCTGCTTCAGTCTGTTGGCAGCTACATATTCCAGATATACTTGTGAATTAAGAATATGGTAGTAGGGAAAGTACTTTATTCTGACACTTCATTTTAGCCTTTTTGTGTGAGTGAGTTGTTGCTGCTTGTGTTTCAGGCTCTGAGACATAGTGTGGCAGATTTCAGAAGGCTGCTTCAGCATGTTGACTCATTGGGGAGCTGACTTGGTCAGTGGAGGTCATGTCCCATTGAACTTCATGCCACAGCTGTGATCAAGCAGATGGAAAAATTGCCCAGAGAGAGAACTGTTTTAAATGGATGTTTCTTTAAAAGATACATATTTAGAAGATTTCTTTTGTAATGTAATGTTTTTCCCCTTCCATAATCAGTGCTTTGCTTATTGGAAGTCATGTCATAGTAGTATAATTGTATAGAATAGTTGTATAGAAAAAGTTATACAGTAGTAGTAATGTAGACAGCTCTGAACTAATGCTGCAAGTAAGACATTAGTAATTCACACTGTTAACAGCTGCCCTAAACTTAGTTTTAAACTAAATGTATTATAACTTCATCCACTGAACAAACTGAAATGTTCATGTTGCAACTGAATCCTGCAGCTACAGCCCTATGAAAATATACTTGCTTCCTTATTAATAATTAATCTTAATACATTCAATGCAAACATTTTTTTATCATGAAACATTACCCATCTGTTAAAAGAAAAACATGACTGGCATACACTTGAATTCTTTATATTCAGAGTTTTAATTTTAGTTAACTTTGTAAAGAACAGCCTACTTTAGTGGGGATATGACATATAAGCAGTGTTTCTGACTAACAGGAAACTTCATTATAAGACAAAACTCCATGTTAATTTGGCTTGTTTCTGAACCAAAAAAAAAAATGTAGAGATGCACATCACTGGAAAGGCTAGTATAGCTTCCTGCCATGTGATCTCCAGGTATTTTGTACCAGCAGAATTTTTAGTATGAATTGTGGATTAATGTGTTTGGTTCCTTGCAGGCAGTCATAATGGTACCTCTAGTTGGCTGAATGGTGTGTCCTATTCTTCCTTAGTACTGAAATAAATTGTGCCCAAAGTAGAAGTACTGAATTCCTTAACTATTCTGGAACCACTACAACAGAAAACCTTTGTTTAAAAATCCCTGTGAAAGAGCAGTAGATCTAATCATTCCTCTCTTATGGTGTTTGATGCAGATTATGGAATGTAAAACCTACATTAAACAGTACAACCTTACTAAACTGTAAGGGTGTCTAGAAAGGCAATATTTCATTCCAGAGATTGTAATTTCCTTTGTCACATTGCTGTTGAAAATGTTAGACTTCTTGACAGACAGTATTTTTTCTGTGAAGTGTGTAATGGTTTTTAAGGAGGAAGAATCCTAAAAGTGATTAAAAACCATGAAAGCCCTAAAAATACTGCTTTATGATTGAATTATATCTTAGAAAACAAAATTATTTGAATGATTGAGCTGTTATAATTTGCTTTGATTAACAGTGGTTCACAGACCTACCTGAAGTCACAACTGTCTATGTCAGTTGGGGGAAACAGATGCATTTTATTTTTCATATCAATAATGTTATAGTGGAGAATATTGGTGGTGCTATAGTATTCTACAGTGACCAGGAATAAACTAAAAATTACTCAGATACATGAAAATTTGGAGGGGAGAGAAGATTAAGTTAGAGAGGAACCTAATTATTGTTATGTGATAATTGATAGTGGGCAGTACACTGATGGAGACTTGGTTTTATGTCCTGATAATGTAAGAATCAAATGCAAAGGTAGTTTGTACTTCTCATTACTTCTCACATTACTTCTTGACATATAAAAACACTTTGACACCCAGTGGCACTCATCCAGTCTGGCAATTAAGTTCTGACCTGAAGTGAGATCTTAAGAGGGAAGGCAAAAATGTACAGTATTTTCTGAAATGTTTTCCTTTCATATTTATGAAAACAGAAAAATACAACTTCTTTTGGGAAGGAAGGAAATGCATATCACCAAGAAGTAGATGATGTGTAAAGTGTTTCTCTAGGCAGTGGGCTATGATAAAGCTCTCAGAATTTACAGACAATCCAAGCCAGTGGATTTAGCATCAGGGCAGCTGGCTCTTTTTACACGTGTATAACTAAAATAAATACTTGGGATAAGAAGACTGCAACCAGTCAGTTACCCAGAATGTTGTATAAGTAAACGTAATCATATCTTCATAAAACTTTGCCTGGCCCAATAAAAAGAATCTAGAACAATCATGTCTGCAGCAGTACATGTTCACTTCCAGTTCTCCCCAAAAGGAAAAGTGTGCTTTAATTGGCTGGTAGCAAACATAACTAACCAGTATGTGGAAGCTTATTGCAGAAACTGCAAAGTGTATATGTATAATTGCATACTATAGGTGCAAAACCAGCACCAGTGCAAAAACTTCAGACGCTTGTCTGCTTAGAGGCTTGAGATGCCAGCATGTTTTATTTTGATGTATACCACACTTACACCCTATGTTCCACAGAAATGCATATTTTGCTCTCTCTTCCACCTTCTGTCCATCTGAACATCTGAAGAAGACAGTGAATAGATCTAATGAATTCATCACAAAACGCAATATTTCTGAGATGAGGTACTAGGGTTTTTTAAAAGTTAAAGCATAGTTGAGATTTGTCTGGCTCTTCATACTGTTCCAAATCTCATCATGTGTTCTGCTGGTTTTGGGCATATGTTTAGTTCAGTGTACTTTCACATATCAGCATTAATAGTGCTCTTCTGCTGTAGAGCTGGTAAGGCTGAGATTAAGGGTAGAAAAGTGATTTACTGGAGATCATCAAGCCAGTAATAGATTAGGAAATAAAACAAGCAGGGAAAAGGTTTGGGGTTTTTTGGTTCGGTTTGTTTGTTTTTTAAACCTACTGTGTGCTGTTATTTCTGAGGAAAGATGCTTAAGAATCCAGAACTTTTGGGGATTGCTAAGAATCTCATTTTGGGAGGTCCAAAACAATGCTCGCATTTGTTTTGAGAACTGGGAAAGGCAAGTAGAAAAGTGTTGACGTTGTTATGTTTAACTTGTGAATAAAAAAAATTTGGACACAGTGTAAGCAAGGCTATTCCTAGTACGTCTCTTTACTCAGCTGCGTTATTCCAGGTGCTTGATCTGTATACTGGACTGTAATCAAGTTACAGTGTTAGAAAGTTGTGAAACTAAACTATGATCAATTTTATGATCGTTTCCCTAGTAACTAAGCACAGGTGAGTACATTTTATAAAGTCAAGTATTGACATTATTTACCTAAGCATATTGCATTGTAGCTGCTTTAACTTACTGTAAGTCAGTATATTTTATTATGTCTTTTTTGATTTTTTTTTTCATTTTACATATCATGAAGGTAATGAATTGATAGGAATATCCATATGTGGAAGAATGAAGTTGAGCACTTGCAAAAATTGAGATTATATATAGATATAAACATTTCATAAAATGTATCAGGTTTGAATATAAAGTCATCTTTTAGATATTAAATTGTTCCATTGTACGTGCACAATAATTTATACAAAGGTGTGTATTTTACAAAGTAGTTAACAGGTTCAGGTTCTCAAAAGCTTACATTTTAGCATTCTTTAATCTGAGATTTATACCTGTGCTTAATTTCCTGTCGCTAGGTAATCCAAATACATCAGTGGCATAGATTCCAGTATTTGAGAGGTGTCACAGGAAAACCTTGTGTAACATTAAAAAAAAAGGAAAAGAAGACTGAAAATGATGAGAGAATCAGTTTTTAAATAAATTTTAAATGTTCTAAATTTAAAATTTTGACTAAGTTAAAGAAGAGGGGGAAATGGAAATAAATTATCAAACTGAGAAGTACCTTTGATCTGTCAGCTGGTTAGCAGGAAACAGGTTTCAAATAAATGGAGCTCTTTAAACAAAGCCTGTCCTTGAAATGTGTACATAAGAAACTTAGATTTGTTAGGGAGAAACAGCTGATAGTGATTTCTTCTGGGTTCATATTGTGAACTTTTTTTTTGCCTTAGCATTATGCTGATAAGTCAGCTGAATTGAAAGTTTGTGGAACAAATGCCCATATGAATGCAAGGGCTTTAAATGGCACACAGTATTATAGACATTCTAATGCCTTGTGTCTGTGAACTAACGTAGTAGTCATCTTTTGGAATATGGTGATGTAGACATGTGTACCACACTCCCATTTATTTTTTAGAAAATCATCCTGCAGTCACATCTGTTGTACAAAATAGTGAAACAAGGTCTAATTTGCTAAACTTTGTAGAAGAGAACTCTGGATAAGAAACCGTAGATGTTACTGAGCTGGTTTTGGTGCTTCCTTAGTCTTCTTGTCTGGCTTGAGGTCTTTCTAATCCACTGTTAAAGAAATCTGGAAGTGCTGTTTTGCATATAATTGTTGAAACAATTGCTTTTTGCCAGGCCAGACAAATATATGATATTTGTGTTGATGGCAGTCTTGGTAGTCATTTAAAACTCTTTGAAAATAAGAGTTCTTAAATATCACTATAACAGAAGGCAAATATAGAACCATTCCATATTATTATTGTGGCTTTAAAAGAGTCATGGGTCCTGGAATTTTTGTCACTCCCATTGTTAACAGCAAAGTGTTTCCAGAGTATTGGCTGTCATCTTTCTCATTAGACAGGCTAAGCCTGGGTTAAAAACAGCAATCCCAGAGTACTTAATGGAGCCAACTGCTTTGTGTTACAGGATCAGCATAATGCTAGCAAATGCTTGCAGGCAATATCATTTTCCACCTGCTGAATGTTCTGAAATGTGTAGTTCCTTTCCTGGACAACTGCTGAGGGAACTGATTTCATCACTTTATCTGTGTGTGCATACATAAGGTCAAGACACTTGCTCAGAAGGAACATTGTAGGAGTGATACTTCGTGAAGAAACCCAGTGGTGAGCAATTGTAGAGGTTCAAATAGTTGTGCAAAGCAATAGACTTCTAAATTTTGTCTCAACTGAATAGAAATTGTTGCTATTGTGTTTATGTGCTAGTAGTCACTCACAGGGAGCTGAAATACGGGAATAGTGAGAAATGCCATTTTCTAGTTACTTTCTGAGAAGAGTTGTATTATATAATTAATTATGTTGTGGCAAAAAAGTATGAGTTACGTGAACTGAAAGTTTCAGATGTTTACCTAATTTTTGAGGCATTACATTTTTTTAGTTATTTGTACATAGAATGTACATTCTAAGGCGTGATGCCTGCAAGTATACCATGTACAGATCTGACACAAATAGCACCAAATGGCTGTACTGAATTGTCACACCATTTGATGAAATGTCACCATGAGTTCTTTAGACACATTATGGATTTTCAGACTTATTTTGGGTGTTCCTTTGCATTAGACCTTACTTTGCCTGTAAAATTAATTACTGGCCTAATAGTATAAATTTTTTGTTTATGAATAAGTTTTTTACTTGTCCATTAAAAGTCAGTGGTCATCTATCTTACAGAAGTTCATATTTTGAGGACAGTCTGAATTTGAGTTTTTTCCTTTTCTCTGTCTTTTCGTGTCAGTGCGACATTACTATAAAATTTTTTCATTGCAGGATTTTTGTAGTTACAAAGCTGGTTGTTATAAATAACAGCTAGCAGCTGATGGAGTGATCCTTAACTTTCAGGAAGAGGAAGCAAGTGCCATAAACATCCTGTGATATTCATGTGAATTGTTTGTTTCTTGGGTTAAAAAAAAATACAAAGATCCAGAACATCTGCATTTTCTTAAATCCATTTTAAATGAATGGTACAATTTCTGTACGTGATAAGGTAGCTCTAAGTCTGTTGCCTCAACTCTTCTCTCCTGCATAGTTTAGTTAAAACATTTAAATGCCTTCCAAAATTTTTCATATGCAGCTTAATGGAAAAACAAAAGCTAAACTCTGTTATGAAGGGAAAGACAAGAAATGACTGCTCATATGGAATGTTAGAGTAGAGGCTGCAAAGTATTTTGGGCTCCCAAACCCTCGTGAGGAGAGCATGGTGTGACACAGGGAGCTGTGCTGCACAGCCTGGGCCCAAGGGCCTGCCCGAGCCCCTGACCACTGTCCTGGGAAGTGGTGGGGTTTGGGCTGCTGCAGCTTCAGGGGTGGCCCAGCCTGTTCTCCGAATTGCCAGTTGCCTATTTGGATACAAACAACTCATTGAGTGGGACAGGGTGGGGGTAAGAAGGAAAGAAAGAAAAGCAGATCTATTGTCCTTTTTTTTCAGTTGACAGCAAACACTCTATCGAATGCCTAGATAACCCCTGCTACTGTAGAAAGGCTTTCCTTTCACTGTCATTCGTATCCATCTGGCTACACCACAAGTGAAATGTTGGCCCTATTAAAAGGGAATGGAAGTTGACTTATGACTGGACAACAACTATATGAAAAATGTGTGTGGAAGGTGAACTTTAAATGAAAAAAAATTTTTGTGTAACTATATACATAAACATGTATCAAAGAACATATTTGTTGAAGAGACTTGTAGAAGCAGCATGGGAAAAAATGAAGGTAGTGGAAACAATTGAAAAAGTTAACTTTTGAATGAACCTTAATTTTTGCTGTAAACTTGGATTATATAGGAATTCCAGCCGTTGATTTTGAATCACTGTTGGTAGCATTGATTTAAATGTAGTGGACAAAAATTTTAAAGCATGAATAATTTAGCTTCTGCTGCCATCAGAGGATTAAAGTGCCTGTTCTGGATTCTGTGGACAAGTCAGTACACAATAATGAAAGGAAGTTAAATAATAAATAAAACATAAGTTGCACTTCAGTTACAAAATTCGTGTCTTTATGATGAGAATAGGATCTTCAGGCAATATTTAAAACTAGACCAGAAGTGGCTTTTTTATCTCAGTAAGAAAATTGCCAGTTTATTTCTGTCAGTTGTTGCCATTCAGTACTGTGGACTTTAGAGTGTTTTATCTTTCATGAAGAACACATAATACAGAAATAAATTGGGGGCGATTAAAGAAAACTGCCCCTGAATGCCAGTTTCCTCTTTGACTGATTGGATATGGTAACAAAAGGCCCCAAACTAGCAACTGCTTTAATTTCAGAGTTGTAAGTGACACTGATCATAATTACTTTTTTCCAGTACTAGTAGAGTTTAACATAAAAGACTCAATTCTGAGGACATATTTTAATACTTGTGCATCTTGTTTGTAAGTTAGATGCTTCCAGTTCAAGGTTGTCTGTCAAATATTAATGTGTTCTAATGGAAGATGTTCACTCTGGAGACAGCCTTTTGCTTTTAAGGGTTTGGTTTTTTTAACGTTGAGTTTTTTAAATCATGCTCAAACTAAAGTTGTAAGAAACAAGTGGGGTTTTGAGTTTTTTTCACTGAAACTGTGAAGAGCTAAATTACATAAGTTGTGGCAGTCGTATTTCTAATTTCTGAGCATATGTTTAAACATAGTAATTGAGTGTAACCACTTAATTACAAAAAATTTTTTTAAGCTTCCTGGTGTTTTATCTTTATCTTACAGCTACACTCATGTTGTGCTTCAGATCAGCTTTCTGTTCAATACTAACTTTGGCCTGATGGATGCATCATGCTTTGGGATTTAAGATACTTTACTAACAAAATTGCAGTCCCCAGACAAGTGTACTGTACCTAGTGAGATACTGGAAGTGAGAGAGTCTCCCTCAAATTAAGCAAGTAGTCAATGTATTGTGAAGAACATGCAAAATTACAGTGATGCTTTCAGCTTAGTCTGTCCAAATGTCTGAGTGCCTTTGGATGGGGATTCATGAAATGGATAAAAGCAAGTGTTTGAGTTCACCTCATCACCTGAAGCACTAGCATAAGTGATTGATACACAGCAACACTACAGTTGCAGGTACAGGCAGATGGTCTGGGGGCTGCAATGCACATTAATTCACTGAGTTTTACTGCTGATGTGTAACACTTGTTGGATTGACTCAGTCTAGCCCTTGGTCTTAAACAAAACAATTGCTTTTGTTTAATCAGTTGTGTTGGAGACTTCCTTAAAAGGAACATAATTAAAATGGAATGTAAAAGTTCTATAAAACTGCTACATTAAAAGAAAGGCATTTCTGATTAGTAACATTTTTATTGCATTGCTAAGCCCATTAAATCTGTAACACAGGAGTAGTGCACATATGTTTGAAGTGTTTAAAAAAAACCCAAACACAAAACCAAATTACCCCAGCCCTTCTGTGTTGATGCAATAGAACCCGTTAGAATGGCATGGTTATCTGCATGGTTATAGCTGGTGCAAGAGTCTGTTGGTCAGAGGTTTGTTGGCACTGTTGTAGCACATATGCAGTAGTCTGTGTCTGTGTTTTTGTTGGGGAAGTGTAAAAAAAAATGCTGCCTGTAGTGCTGCCAGCTCGTGCTTCATTTCTGTGTTCTGAAACAAGTGTTAAGGAAACTTTTGTGGACATTCATTAGTTCAACTCCATCATTCTGATAGAAAACTAGTTATCAATCATCCTGGTTATGATGATCTTAAAAAATGAAGTCTTAAGTGACTAAAAGAAAAGGTAGAAGAAACAGAGAATAAAAACCCCCAACCTTTATGTTGTGAGGTTTAAGAGTCTTAGTTACAGTGCTTAAATACCTATAACTGGCAGCAAGATATCTTATTTTCCATAGCTTACTCTGGAAAGAGAGGTAGTGCTTGCCTCTTCCATCATTCTCTTTTATACTTCTGTTCTTGTTCAAGTTCCAAGCATGCCAAACAAGGTAAGGGACTTTAAAAATTGTGTTTAGATCCATGGCTTCTGCACAACCACTGGCTTTTACTTTTTTAAGCTTCTACCCTTAGAAAAAAAATTAGGAAGACCTGCAATGCTTATGTTTTTCTAGAAGGAGCTTATTATTAGTCTTCTGAGAATAAACATATGGCTTTTCTTCATAAGTATACAAGTGCTTTCCATTATATTGGGGCAATTTATGTGCACTCAAATTCTCAACAATTTATGTATAATTTTAAGTGATCAATTTTGGGGAATGCAAAGGAACCCAACTCCTACGTGGTTGTGCTTTTACCCCTATTTTCAGGTGTCTGTTTCAGAGAGCTGTAACTGAGTGGTAACACAGTGGAGGCTTTGAAAATGCTAACATTTTCAAAGAGAATCACAGAATTCATCTTAAACAGAAAGTCCAGAAAGCTTTCCCTGAGATCCAGTAGCTGAGGGAAGGATGGTACTGGACAACTAATTTGGGTTTTTAGAAAGATTATACACTCCCCTGGATAGGAAATGCCAATTAATGCTTTTAACTATGTAAAAATTTTGTCTTGTCTGAATGTATTCCACTGTCTTGGTTAAGGTATGCAGGACCTAAGAGCAAGTTGCACACACTACCATATCAATTAATGAAGCTTATTCGTAAAAATAATTTAGGTTTAACTCCTAAAAATACTTGCCAAATGTTTTTGTAAGGCAGCTGATTCATAGAAAGCTTGGGTCTTGAGCTGAAGCACTGAAACTATGCAAACATTTTGTGGTAGCCAGATGTCATTTAATAGCTTGATAATAATTGATTGGTCTTCACATGAATTTCACTTTTGTGGTGTTGTTTTTTTTTTTCTTGAACATGTAACATATGTGGAATAGCCAGCAAATACAAATTTTATCAATCAGATATAGATTGACATTTTTAACACTTTTAAAACGTTATGAATGCCTGTTTACCATATGGTGTAAGTGGGTGTGCAGGAAACGACACTCTCATCAAGTCTGATATACCACCTTTCCATGATCTGAGCATGAACATTTCCTTTTAGTGGCTCTGCTGAAGGCAAGCCTTTGAAGAATGGGTGTGTAATTTTGGACTGTAACATTTACGTTTGTGTACCTCTGTGGGTAGTTATTTTAAAATCACTTAATCCTTTAGCTTTTCTTATTTTTGTTTGACTTTATTCATAAAAGTTCGTTCCAGATTAATGTTGCAACATGTGAAAGAGGTAACAGAAAAGCAAAATTTATATTTTTCTTTTCATTGTTGCACTGGCCAGTTGACATTATTGTGGTCCCAAGTATCCCGTTTCCTGTTTATATTCTACATCTTTTGAAGATGCTGCAGACTTTCAAGGGAATTCCACAATCTCTGAACTGAAATCCTGTGTATTGTTAAATTGAATTAGTTGCCATAGTTTCTTGAGAGATAGGATCATTGTAATTTTCTGTGACTTGAAGATACTGATCCCAAAAGCTGTTCTGGCTTGTTTGCATACAATTAAGGTTTAATTCAGTTAAACAGTCCCTCAATACTCTGTTGTGCAGTACTTCAAATATACATTGGACCAGTGTTACTTAGATCATGTAACTTACCTCTCCATGCAAACCAGCAACTTGTGCTTGCTCCTTTCCCAGACAAAAGCTTCTGCTTCTGCTCCAACAGCCACCTGAAAGTAGAAGAGTACTTGATGATAGCTGCTGTTCAAATGACAAGTTAAAGCATGATTTAAAGGTTAAAAGGGCACAGTTTTCCAAGAGAAAATGTTTGTACATATATTTATAAATATTTAACATGTCCCATCAAGATGCAACTTTTAACTAATTGCCAGAAACTTGCATGTGCCTCTCTGAAGTTACTCGTTGATTTAGTCTCTTGCTTATCAGATAATTATTAGCTTAATTAGTTTTAAAACAAAGTTCAGGTAAGAAAAAAAATTGATGCATGGCTAAAACTTTCTTAAACTTTCATTTCTCAATATTTAATGCCTGGCAACTTCTCTGAAAATAGCAATACCTTTCCTTTTTTTCTTGGTGTAAGCTATAATAGCTACTCTTTAAACAGTGTGTCTTAAACAGGGTCTGACATTTAGGACATGTTTGTAATTCGTGAAACTGCGTAATATCACCAACTGCAGTTCCAAAAAAAAAAAGAAAAGCATATGAGCTTCATGGTAATAAATATTTTGGTTTTAGAATATTCCTTAAAACTGCACAAGCTTTCTACTGTTTTTGAAAAATAATGTTCTTGTTAACATCCTCTTAAGCCTATGACAGGAGTAAGAAAATTCAGATAAAAATGCATGTAAATCGACATCATTGCCAGAGAAGGGTTACAGGGCTACAGCTGCCTCGCACCAGCACTCGGGAAGTCATGACTGTTTCTGCCACCAGTCTGTTTCCATATACAACCTGCTTAATTTTGAGACGGGTGAATTGAAGACGAGCAGTAATGAATTTCCTGGTCTTTCTCCTGCTATCCCTGTGTCCAGACTTACCCTCTGCAATGGTTGCTCTGATCCTCTACCAGCACTTCCTCTGTTCCCTGCTGATAAAGCAGCAGAATGCAAACCCAGCCTCCAGGCTGACAGCCCTGGGCCCGAGCGCTCTGATTTACCAGCCCAAGGAGTAACCCCAGTCCCTGTCCCCCGGAAAGAAACAACTCAGTCCTGTCTGTCATGAAGTACATTACAAACCCCAGTGGCCTCAAGCCAAAAATCACAAACCTGACTATGAATACTTCTCTTTTATATAGATAGCAGAGTTTATGCACAAGTTATTTCTTTCCACACCTTGCCCTTACATTGAGCATCTCTGAAAGTCCTTCTCACCAAGTGTCAGTGTTTGATACCTGAAATATTCAGCTAAATGTGCTCTAAGACTGCAGGCCCCTTGAGACTTAAAGCACTGAATTTTGTTACCAAAACAGAAGATTGTTTTCCTATAGCAAATCCTATAGTAGCAGCTTTAAAACTGAATTTTATCATCCCATATAAAAACTTCTGAAGATTAAATTAGCTTTGTTCTAGTTTTGTCCAGTTTTCTTAAAGCCTATTTTTTAAGCAGTTCAGTGTGTAAGAATTATAAATTAAACGGCTTTAAGATACAGACTATCAAAACAATCGCATTGCTCTGTTTACTCACTCAAATTCTTCCTTGGTTTGAGAATTTAATTGATGTGTCATGCCCGTGTGCATCAAATAAAAGTAATAGCAAACCAGAATGCCTCTGTGAGAGCCTGCTGTGTGTCTGGAGAAATCTCATCTTAAAGCACAATGTGTTTGCTCTTTTGAGATGTTTATGGCATAGAGAACAGGGGAGAACTATCCAAGGAAGCAACCCTCTAGGAAGTCTTTATGAACTTTCACAGCGTGTACTTACCAGTTAAGTACAACTTCTGTTAAGGAGCCCTATTAATAAATATTCTTCATAGTTATTTTAAGGTAGAGTTTTATATCTCTTTTATATTTTAATCATATGAAGAAGTATATAACTTTTACTGTATGACTGTTTAGGAGCATTTTGGTAAAGAAATAAATAATGACTGAGATCTTTTATATCTGTAATTGTACTTTGTTCTGACATCTGTCTACATTATATAACATCTATGTACAACTGATTAGAGGCATACAAACTGCTCTCATTTTTTCTAATTAGATTTTTTTTGTTTCACTACACATTAATAAAAAATCGTATTTTGGTACAGCTCATATTGTATATCATACATACAGTCTATTATATACTGTAATTAATCAAATGTGACATTATAAACTACCTTTCTTCAATACAGTTGTTTGAGCTCACAAGCTTTGCTTTTTAACATCTGCCACGCAGAAGTTGCATTTCTGTATGAAATATGTTTCGGTTCTTTCCAGATTGTCACAAACTACTCCACTTTTCAAGAATACTCAGACAAGCCCAAGGTACACCCAGTTCCTGACCACATTACTGGAAGAACTGCATTTCAAAAATGAAGATCTGGAGAGTTTAACAAGAATATTTAGAATGGACTGACAACTTGAATGGTCAGTCAACTTTAAGCTACTTTGTGTGTCTTAAAACCAAGCTAGTTAACCACGGGTTTAATTTTCAGCATTTTGTATGTATGTACAGTAACTACAGATTGTATCAGTTGGAGCAGAAAATGTGTGAAGCACATTTTAAAGTAAAGAAATATGTATGGTATGGAAATGAGTGTCATCATTTTGTCACTTACAGTAAATGCCAACTGCTCACTTATCACATTAATCTTTCGATAAAGTATGATTGGTTTACTGCAATTTTGAGAGAAATTTTTTACTACCACAATTTAAAAAACAAAAAATTCTATGTGGCTACAATGGCTAAGACTCAGCAAGGTTTTTTTAATTATTACAATGAAATTGTTACATTCAGGTTTTGTGGTATAAAATTGGGCTAAGAGACATGTATTTTTTGCATAATTTTGAGATTGCATTTTTCATTCCAGGTGGGCCAAAAAGTTTAAGAGCAAGTACCTTGCTTATGTTGATCATATTCAATTGATTCAATGAATATAGCATTATAGTATTTAAGTAATTAGTGTATTAACATTACTGATCTCACTCCCTTGTTCTCCACAGAATAACATGATCATCTTAGCATCTCCTACTACCTGAAATAGTTGCACAGAGAACAAAAGAACACCTTCGATCATTTGAACTTTTTTAAATGAAAAATGAAATTTAGTATTAATTGTAGTACTTGTATTTCTGCTTTTTCATATCCTTCCTGTGGGTAAGAATTTTGAAGTCTTGTGAAGAAGCTGACTATAACTGCAGTTGTTCAAGGTATGAAGACAAGTTAAAATACAAATCATCTGGAAAGTATTTAAAAGCAGTAGAAAGGAGTTTGGATTGGTTTGGTTTTTCTTGGTTTGAAAACTTGCAGTCAAAGTTTGTCTACACGGATCAGGGAAAGAGGGTGGAAAGAGCACATGAGCCTCCAATGGTAAGAGCAGGGCTGCTGACGTTTTTCCAGTTGCCCCCATGCATGGAGCAGGAACCTTTCAGAATGATGACGACAGCACACAAATATGTCTGATTCACAGCCTGTTTATCTTGCTACTTCTAAGAAAAGGGGTGGTCTTTGAATTGTGCAAAAGTTATTTTTAAACAGACTCCAGCTGTTACTAATTTGGATTTTAAAATATATTTTAATAATTAAAAATTTTTGGCTTTCGATAAGTCATTTTATTTCAAAGAGTTGTGTTATTTAAGGCTGAACGTGTTTGGAATTGCTTCTGTCACTAACTGATTATAAATTGCAATTTAAAACTATTCCACTAGTAATTCTTAATGATTCCATAATGTGTTTTATTGCATAGTTCTCAGTTCATAGGACACTGTATTTTGAGAGACTTGAGAAGAAAGTTGTAACTGACAGTGCTTAGTCTGCAGAAATGCCAGCACTAGTTAAGGCTGAAGCAAGCCTTACCAGGGCTGCTACACAGCGATTCCATTTAAAAAACCAAAGTTTATTCCTTTGCTTTGCTTCTGTAACTGGACACCATAAAGGAACTCTACACTTAACTAGTTTACTGCTGTGTAGTTCTTTCATGATAATCAGGATAAATACGTAGATTACCCGACTCACAGAAGCTCATGCAGCTTTGCCGTGGAACCTCTATTGTGCAGTAGACTTCATTTAAGAGATGATTAACTTTTTCAAACTTACATTGTAATGGGAAGTTAAGTTCAGTATAAGTTGTAAAAGAAACAATTTAGAATTAGGATAACCTTTAATGCAGAGTTACAGCTATGCATTTTTCTAAGTATGCAGTAGGGGGAAAAATACCCATTAGGATCAGAGCATGTCTGATACGAAATTCATAAGAATTACTGGATAAAAGTTACATCGGTTTTGTACCATGATGGAAAAAGTCTATTTGATACATATGGAAAGAAAGGTCAAGACCTCACCAAAAGATAAACTTCTGTAGAAGACTGAGTAATAGGTATGATACTCTGAGCAGAACTTAAACCTTGAATTTACAACTATTTGCTTCTGATTTTGGAAGTTACCCATATTTCTATTTTTAGCTAGTAGATTCTGAGCGAGCCATTATCCTGTTCTGTGCACGTTTACCTTGGGGCACAAAGATTACCTCACAACAGTTCTGTCATACTGAGTACACCTAGAAGGCATTACAAATGTACATCGTACCAGGAATATGACTGTGTTTCATCAGGTTTGATGGCTCTCTTTTTACATTTCCTGTCAGTTTAGTGGTGTGATTTTTTTTTTTTTAGTAGTTATTTTAAGCTTGGTCTTCAGCACCTACTGTATAGGAAATGTTTCATCTTGTAATAAGAATGAATAGGTTGCAGGCTCAAAGACCTTTTTATCAGGGTTCACTGTAGCTGCTTTTACTGTCTGCCTCAGCAGCCCAAAAAAGTAAGCTTTCAGGATTTTTTCATCTCATCTTTCACTGCTGTCTAGTAAGCTCCCTCATTCTTTTCCTTGCCCTACAAGAACAGAGTAACATTTTTGCATCCATGAGGCCAGAAGAAAGTTCTGTAGTATGCTGGAAACACCCTGAAGGGATATTCTTCACTTACTTGTAATGATTTCATCTCCGTTAGACATGAGTAACACACATGTAAATAAATGCAGAAAGTACACATACACCCATGACTTTTGAGTAGGAGAGAGGCTACTCATCCCAAAAGGATCTTTCAATATTGTTAGCCTTAAAAAGATCACAACTCAAGTACCAAAAATGCAGTTCATTTATGTACTTTTCTTAGGAGCATGCTTTGTAACAGCTTAACTGCTTAAAAACGTTCAAATCTAGATATCATTTTTTATCTTAAAGCAAATTTCTGTCACAACTATCTGTCCTTCAACAGATGTCACTCTTTCTTAATTCAACTGGGTTTTTGTGTTGTTCTGCCTCTTTTCATTTTGCTTATGTTGGCAGGCAGATTGTTTCCTTGTGGCCTTGTTTCTGTGCTTACTTTTTTCCTTCTGTGTTAGTTAAGCAGATGAGAGCAGTTGACATTTGGGTCAGTGGTGGTTTCAGCCTTATCTCAGATACACTAAATTGTAGTGACTGACTTCCGAGCTGCAGGTGTGGAGAGACATTATGGATCTGGGGCTTAGGGTGAATGAGACAGAAGCCTCTATTTCTGAACAGCTCTGTGAAAGGGGCACAGACTTGGTAAAGCCATCAGCACCTTAGATGATAAGGATCATAAAGTCACAGAAGTCCATTGCCTTGACCACGTAAAGCATCCAGTGCTGTCTGGCCATGGACATGTAGCAGGGCAATTAGAGTATAGAGTATGATGTGTTTCTTTTAACAGCAGGGGGGCAGGAAGGAAACCAGACTTATATGGTGATGATTTTTTTTTTCCCTGACATATATAATTGATTTAGTAAAGAATAGAAGAACAGCTTAGTTTAAAGCTTGAAGCAAAGCTTGCTTCATGCTGTTGCAGTTGGTCTGCCTCAAAGGAGGAATGTGTGACACATACCTGCATGTCACAAAATGGATTTCTTGCCAAGTTTTCTGTAGTTGTAATGAAATAATCTCAGGAAGAAAACAACCACATACACAGTCACATTTTCTCAACGTTATTCAAAGCAGTCCTTATGCTGGCCAAAGAGACTGATGGAAAGACTTTTGTGTCTATTTTCACACCAAAGTTCAGTTCAGTCTGGTAAATATTCTCGGTGCAAGCACTGCACTCTGTAATACTGGATTTCCTAGCGCAGAGCCGTTCACTGCTGCCATTTGATTCTTTCTGCCCATTGACTATGCTTGGTGATTTTTCTTGGTTTTTGGAGAGTAAAAGAGGGGTCAGAGTGGTTCATTTGATGTTCACAGTTTCAGGAAAGTAGAAAAGTCATAATGTAACCCATACCTGTTCACGTTTTTGAAGAGATTACCTTGAATCTGTGTAAAGTTTGCAAATCAAACTAGATATGGTAATGCAAAATTCTACATTAAAACAAGCAGAAGAGAGCCTGATTTATTTCGTTGAAAACTACCAAAACAAAAAAGTTCCTTAGTCAATCTAGAGCAGCACAACTGACAGGGCTGTGCCACTGTCTAAACCCAGGACTGGGAATTTAGATCTACCCTGTCTTTTAAAGGGAAACACAGGGAGCAACAAGGAGCACAGTACATGTATGAGATGGATCTGGGCCTCACAGGCTGTGTCCACACAACACATAGAAGAGTCACCTGTATTTTCACTCTTTAGTTTCAGTGAGTAGCTAAAAAGTGAGACATCTGTTGTGGTTTTAGGGGAAATAACGGTTCTGTGAATCTTGATGTTCCATGTCCTACCCTTCTCCCCCTACTTTGAGAGAACCTGAACTCTACAAAGTGCAAGAGGGGATAAGCAGCTCAGCTGGACACATCTCTTTTAACTGCTGACTAAAAAGGACTAGCACATCAGAGAGAAGAAAAAGGAAGAGAGAGGGAGAAAGCAGTATTCACACCTTCTAAATTTAGGCGTCCGAACTTAGGTACCTGCCTGTCTTCATTTGCTTCAGAGAGAACTGATGCTCTTAAATTTAGGGTCTCCAAATCTTATCACCATCCACTTCATAAATGCACTAAGGTAATGCCTCTGCTCCCATTCCCTGATGGGGGAAAGAAAATAGAAGAGTCAGCTGAGAACACTGACACAGTAGAATGGCTCTCCCTGAAGTAATTTGTAATAGACGGTGGCACAAAGCTGAATGGGGACCTGCCCCTGCACAGGGAGTTTCTAAGCAATCTGATCCTATTGTTCAGTTATTTTGATGGCTACTACTTCACACAGATTTTTTTTCTTAACCTGTAAGACTTAACAACAAAAGAATTCAAGTGAGTGGCAGTCTTCAGGGAAAAAAAATAATTCCCCTATGTTGAAATTACATCCAGGAAGTTCTAGAGTTTGCCTCTAAGTTTTCCATACTTACTGTTTATTTCTGCAATTGCATGTGAACACACAATACTGTGGGTGGGGTTTAGCTTGATCTCACTGGGACAGCAGGTAATGCTGAACTGTCATTTCCAGTGAGCATTAAATATTGAAAACACAGACTCAGCCTCTCTTTTTGGCAAGTCTTAAGTTTCCATTAGCAGCAGATGGTATACAAGGCAGGGCTAGGCACCTACCTATAAAGACCTCTTGTTTCTCAACTGTGTATCTCTACCACCTGACAGCCAGTCCTCCTCTGATTAGAGTCAGAGGAAGTGGGTGTGCCTTCCATTAGCAAAGGCAGAAAGCAATATTGGTGGAGATTTTTCCTCTTGTGAGTTTTCTTTTTGTGACTCTTCATCTTAGAACTACTTGTCTGCACCGAGTGTGGATAGTACTTTGGGAGATGGGCTGCCTGAGCGAGCTACAGAACGTGAGCTGTGGCATTTGTGGTGCTA
Organism: Orthonyx spaldingii; assembly: GCA_013397795.1. Lineage (NCBI taxonomy): Eukaryota > Metazoa > Chordata > Aves > Passeriformes > Orthonychidae > Orthonyx > Orthonyx spaldingii. Next base: position 2,243,057 of record VZTJ01004015.1, on the reverse strand, counting down.
CACAGGATTTGGTGAGGCGGGGGGAGGAGCTGGAAACACAGATCTTCAGGTGGCTCTCATTTAGCACTCTGGTTTCAAAAAGCAAGTGAAGGCAGATGAGCCACTGAGCAATGTATGGACATGTGTGATAAAGTCATTCCCCCCAAGTTGCTTGCAGCTGTAGAGTAGAGCAAGGTGCAAGCTGGAGTTCTGAACAGACAGACTTTGCTATGAGAATTGAATGTGCAGACCAAACTCCTAGACTTAGTAAGGCTAATCAATCAGAGCAGTGCAGTAAGTGTGGCCCCTGTCCACCTGTCAGCTTTACTGAGCTATCCTGCAGTTACCTCAAAGACAAGAGCTCTAATGAGCCCCCTCCAACAGCAGGCTCAAGCAGAACTACAGGTTCTAGGGCAGTTGCTTCTTGCCACTCGGCCAAGTCCCTCGTTTGAAGTCAGCCCCCAGGACGCCGTGGTGGCCTGTACTTTAAAGGCAAACTCTTCAGTACATTTTTGCACACTGTGATTACCTGTGGGAGCTGCATGCAAGGATCAGAGCACAAAGCCACTGGGGCTACTGGCTGGTACATCCTGCATCATTGCGAGTCAAATCAATGCTTCTGGCACTTTTTACCATCTTCAATTTCATGGTGTATGTAACTGAATTGAACACTTTGTGGGACAGCAACAGCTTCCTGGGAACTCGTACAATTAGGTTAGAATTAGTCATCACTACAGAGCTTGAAGGACTTTGGATACAGCTTTAATAAGCTGCAAACATCAGATCAGGATTTACATCATAAATCTTGCCTTTTTGTTCTACTCAAACAGGAGTGTCAACAAATCAGGTTAATATAATTTAACAGTACAGTAGTTAAGTAACAAAAAGGACCTTAATTGGTAGTATTATCTAAGAAGCCACAGCAACCCTGCTTACAGCTGCCAGCTAAGATCTGACTCATCTAAGATATTTTATAGCAACCATATGTTATGCATGTCTATCTCACCTATTATGCAGAAAAATGATAACGTTTCCTAATCAGGATTTGCCACTAAGCAGGATTTTCCGTAAACACCTCAGTACTGCAAGTGCTATCCACAGTCAAGAGAAAACCTTTTGCAGACACTTCTGATTTGTTAATTTAATAAATAGAATAAATGGTTGCAAATCTGTGGCTAGTACTGATTTAGCAAGGCTGGCTGTAGTTCAAAGTGTAGGTACAGGACTTTGGCAGTCAATTTAGCACAGAATTCATGAAGATAATTAATAACATTTGCATTTCTTGTTCAAAAGTTTCAGACTGAGGACATGGTCTCAAAGCATGTGATCCATTAAAAATACTTCACTGAGAATGCTGCAAGCGAATTTGTATTGGTGTAGTATCTTTACCTACATAGCCAGAAGAGAGAAGGTGAATTCACATCACTAAAGGAGAGAAAGATTAAAATATAAATTTGAAAATACTGTGGTCTTTTGATAACAATGCAATTGGTTAAGCTAGAATAATAATTGCACTTTAACAAAGGCTGACACTGTTGTAAACCCCACTGGCTGCTGATTTTTGAACAAGGTTGATCCAGTTCACTTTTACACAGAAACCTGCATAAACTTACACCCCTATGGAGTTTGACTTGACTCCTTCGTGCACAAAGACTGGTTAAATGTCCATCAGCCTTAATTATTCCCAAGCAGTCTAAAGGAGTAATACAGGGGCTGAAGCTGCAAGTCCTAACATTTCCTTCTGTTCTCAACAGGGCAGTAGTTTTACTGCTTAAAGCTCTGACTCAATTAAAAGCTTTTTTGAATACCTTCTTTTTTTCTGAACTAATGGGCTCTCAGTAAATTAAAAAAAAAAAAACCACACAAAACCAAAAAAACAAGTAGATACTTTTGCTGCTTAAGATCCTTGGCTTATTATAAAATTTCACAACTAGAAATGTAGTTAACATGTTTGTTCCTTATCAAGATAATTTTTCCAAAGAGCATTTGAAAACTTGAAAAATAAGTGATTTTACAGATAGCACATTAGCCCTCTACAGCTCTGGGTCATATATATGTCACCTCTGCTAACTATTCATTTCTAAGATCCTCCCAAGCTCTGCTTTTTTGTTCTCTGAACATCTGATGCTTCTTGTTATTCTTCTATAACCACAGATGTGCCCTCTTCAAAAAAGTCACAATCTCACAATGCTAAGCTGACAGGCTGAGTGTCAAACCACACACCCCAAGCAGCCCTGAAGAAAAACAGAATCACGCTTGAAGAAAAACAGAATAAATCACACAAATTGTTTCCAAAGAATGAATCTGAAACATTTCAAACTGTGCACAGGCATTGTTTCCTAAGAATGCAAATGCCATTTTTATGCTCACTTACTCTATAAGCAAAGGCTGCTCTCAGAAAGAAGAGATTGATTTGAACAACTTTGTTTGTTAAGACAATTCTCTGAGCTGAACAGGAGCCTGGTTGCAGGGCCGAGCTGGGTCTCCTTTCTGCCGAAAAGCAGCATGGGTGTTGCTGTGCTGTGTTACACAGGGTACGTGAGGCCACTTCACTGGGAACGTGTGGTTTGTGCACCACTGAGCTGCTCTGCGTCGGAGCCCCTGAGAGGCTGCCTGGGAGCACACCCAGAGCTCCGTCCTGCCTGAGCAGCTCTGCTCTAGCGGGGCCCTGCGGGACAGAAGCGCTTTGGGCACGGGGCAGTGAAGCCTTTTGTCCAGCTCTCCGTGGCCAGGCTGTAGCAGGACCCACAGCTCTTTCAGCTGTAGTGCTTCCGCAAGCCTTCTCCCACTGCCAGGGCTGATGTGGGACAAGACTGGCTCCACAATGCTGTAGTGCTAAGGCATCAAATATGTATAATTTGGCTTGGCAGTAATGCTGTAACTTATCTAAAAGGCTTTATGATATTGTCCTGCAAGAATGAAGGGGTCATTTTCATGCTCAGATGCTCAAGACCAGCTAGGTGTTTTCTTAAACTGTCCAAGCACACATCACACTTTGCAGCATGCTGTATCCTTATCTCTACAGGTCAAAATTTGTCACAGCATTAAAAAAAATAAAACTTAACAGTCTAGAGACAAACATTTACCTAGCTGTCTTGAAGGCTCTGTCAATATATAACTGTAAGTAGTGCTGTTGTGTGGGTTCCACTGAAAGAAACGCTCTTTTTTTAATCTGGTGATTCAAAGGTGAAACACTGACCTCCAGTTGACTTGCTTGACTTGACTGCTGATCTGTGGAGGAGTGACACTCAATTCTGGGTTATATCATTTATATCTTAAGGGTTTGAGTCAAAAGTTGGATTTCTTTTTTTCCTAGTCCATCTCTATCTGATAACCTTGAATACAAGACCGATGACGACTGAAGCAAAGCTGATAAAGTCACCAGTGCTAAGAAGCAGAAGGGAGGGGAGGAATGGAAGCACAACCACATAGATACATATCTTCACATCCTTATTTCCTTTACAAATGGAGGAAGGAAGTTCTCTGCAGGTTAGCCAAAGAGTATCTGCTCTTCCAGTCTAAGAGTACAATTTCTAAGAGCCACAGACTCTTAAAAATATTGAATTCAGAATTTCACAGATAATACTCCATAAATAATACTCTATACATATTGCTTCTGAAAAACTTCTACTAAGAATTCACAACTGGGTGTAAAGCCAGAGTTATGGACACTCACCCCACCCTGTTGCATATCTCTACTCTTGTTTCTGTCCCCTCTTCTTTCAAATCCTTCCTGTTCTTCGCATCCCAGTGCATGGGCACTCCTTTTCACTCCATCATTTTCACTAATTCCAACAGTTAGCGCTCCTCCTCCTGCCTGCTCCCTGTGTGCACCTGTAAAGATCCCATCCCACAGGCAGCTTCCCCAGCAGAAGACCCTTGGGCTTCCCACCCCTCACGCTGGCTCCGTGCCCCCCAGCAGGGGCCGGCTGCGTCCAGCCTCCCGTGTGCACAGGACTCACTGCGGGAGCTGCTGCAGGGCCCATTCCCTCAGCACAGGGTGGCAAACAGGCCCGCCCTCCCCTGCTCCTCCAGAGGGGCTCCCGCGTGGCCTTGGTTCGGTGCCCGTGTCCACAGGGGCCTCGCTGCAGCTGGGAGGGCACTGCCCCAGGGCCACGTGACTTGTGCACAGATAAAAGTACTCATATAAAGAGTCTTACAACAGCACCTAGAGATTATTGTGAAAGCTGTGTCTAAAACAGGTATGAATCACCCAACAGCTACAGCAGTACTCCTGTGCAGAGATGATTAAGAATTTTTATGCAACTTCTTTAATCACAAGAGGCCTACTTGGTTGAAAATGAAACCTCTGCAGGAAAAGGTTGGGTTTGATTAATTTCTCAACTTGAAAAAGTGTCCAAATTGTCAGTGTGTTTCACTTCGACATTTCTAAACATACAGAAAAGGAAAGAAAGAAAGAAAATCAAGTTTCAAGTCACTTTTCATTTTAAGATGGGTTAAATTTCATTATATGATCAACTGGTGCAGTAACAGCTTTGTTCAGAACTTCTTGCTCTGTAAGAATCCCTAAATAATAGCTCCTGTATGTCTACAGGCTGTTACCGATCAAAGCCATTACCTTTCATAATGCAACCTCAGGGGAGATTTTATTGCTGAAAAAAAAGAGATACATTCCTACTTCTAATTAATTGTTATAAGGAATTGTTTCATTTCAGAACTTGGACCAGGATTAGAAATTCACCACTGAAGATGGATCAAACTAATCAGTGATTTCACAGGATTATGCTTATTTTTATTTGATGATTTTTTTTTGTTTGGGCTAATGGTCTTCTTATGGAATGTTTACATGCATTGAGGTAAGCTCTTTACCATTAGCAGTCTCCTTTAAAATTATTATCAATTGGCAGTTTGATCATCAATTTCAAAGCATTTTTCAAAGATGGTAAACCCCCTTTCATAGAAAAAGAAAGTGAAAGAGGAGCAGAGTGACTCATCCAGGCACATGGACTATGTCACATGCAGAGCCAGAAATATACTCTGAGCTCCTGGTACCCACACTCATGGCCCGGGCATTAATAGGGCTTTTAGCATTACTGAGAGCAGGCATCCCACCATGTTGCAAAGGAACATTCCCTTCTCATGAAGCATGCATTTGAAATTCAAAATATATTTGCTTGTTTTTTGGCAATACATGCTGGAATGCCTTCCTGACTCTTTTGCCTAACCCTATCCAGAGCTGGAAGAAAAATAAAAGTCCATTGATCACATTTTTCCATATCAGTTGCTTTGCATTGATGTTGTTGATACTGTAAACTTGGCTGCACACCAAACAGAAATGTTACAGCTGAACTGGGTCAGATTTTCATAAGTAATCACCACCAGATTTGGGTCATATCTGTAGATACAGCCACTGCAACCTTTAGACTCAGTTTTCAACATGGTTAAGTATGTTGAGGCCAAGCACTTTGAAATAAAAAGAGACTAAAAGCAGACCATTTGCTCTGGCCTCAAAAGTGAATGCCGAACTCTTTGGGGAACCTGGGCCACTTCATCCACCTTCTCTATTTATAACCATTCTGCCCATCGAAGAAGACAAGGCTACAGATGTAAGGGGAGCTGATGGCTGGGACAGAGCCACATGTCAGAAGTTGGAGAGCTTGAGATCCTCTGGTTCAGAGCTGCTCACTGAGGCCTCCTAACAGTAAATAGGTCTCAGGGAGAAGATAATGTGGCCACTGTGGTAAAATGGACTATTTTAGGCTATACAAGAAAGAAAGCAGGATGGACTAGACCAAATAATGTTACTTTTTAAGAGTATGATGCAAAATCAAAGTATGCAAAATCAAGAGTACTTGCAAAATCAAAGTATGTTTGAAAGCAGCAATGAACTTCAGTATGTTTGCAGTGGTAAAAGGTAAAAGAGGGTATGAGAGATGGTCCAAGGAAGCCTAAGCCACGTGGTTAACTACTACTACAACCCAGTACTTCTGGTTCATTCGGAATGACAAAGCAAGAAATAAATGGGGGTTGGGCATGGGTGGAAACTGTTATTACAAACTAGTAAGATTGCAAATCTTGAGTTTCTTCTACCAGGCATTCTTACTAAAAATTAACCCTTCTATTAGGGAGAACAAAAATAACAGGGACACGTTAAGTGTATTGAAAACCAGCTTGAAAGAATGAATCTCAGAGTGGAATCCAGTAGTAAATGGGACTGACTGTGAGCAAAGATTGTAAATATTAGTTCTTGGTTTATGGTGGGTTGGTTTTGGGCAGCTGTTGGAGATATTTTTTTAAAATCCAGGCCATCTGTGTGGAGGCACTTTTCATGCAATGAATTCCATCAGCACAACAGGCAAGGCACACAGTGTGTCAGTGACAGTAAACCTACAGCTGGTACTGAACTTGCATGGGATTAACTTGTTCAGAGAGAGGGGTAAGGAAGGGCCAGCACCAGGTGCCATGTGGAAAGTTCAGCTGCATGAGCTTAGAAGGACAGAAAACATCAGCAGAGGTTTAGGGAAGAAAAGAAGGATGATGACAAAAGTTTGACACAGGAAGGAGATGAGTTCACAGTGAGGAGGAGAAAGGGTATGGGGAAGAAGCTGTCATGCTGAAAATCTGTGCCAGTAGGACTGGCAGAGAACATTAGAGCATGTGGAGCCGTGGGGTGACAAGGAGGGTAGCTCAGTGTTACAAAGTGATCTGATTCACACAGTCACAAAATGTGGTTTAATACAACCAAATGCAAGAGAATACATCTGGGAGAAAACAAAGAAAAGAAAGAAATCTGCTGTGGTAGGGTGAGAATCTGCCTCTGAAAGCAATGATGAATACAGGGTATGAAGTCAGGCTGGATAGCTGAATGCTCAGCACAAAAATGTAATTATATTTTTAGCATCTGCATCTATGTATCAATGTTCTGTACTGCTTATCTCTGTACAGATGTTTAAGTACAGTAGTAATTATAAATAGGAGAACCACCACAAAATCTGCACAAGCATCACAGACCTGTGAAACCATTGCAGACCCAAACCATTGGGTGAATGGTTGCAGATGGTGAAACACAGCATTGTGTGGGAGTTAACTATTTCCACATTAACGTTATTCAATCACAGTGGCCCATTTTCACATAGCTTGCAGACCTTCAGAAAGTTTGCACAAAGGTTAAGGTTTGACATTTTGAGACAGACTGGCTTAGTCTTCTATCCTCTAGTGAGAACTACAATAAATAATCAATAATAGAAGAGAAACAGACTCTTACTGCATCCCTTTCCAGGGTGGAAGCACTGAAAACATGTTTTTTTGACACAAATGCTTATTCTGAGGTCTTCATTACCAGGATTTCCAGTAAAATAGCCATAGGCAAGAAAGCACTTAATCTGACTCTTACATTAGGCTTCCTGAAACCACATGTAGGTGGAATTGTGAGTGCAAGTACAAGAAAATGTCCTTACACTTCTAATGGACTAACAGAATTATATTTCTATCAATATGTAAGGTCATGATGAGGTCCTACTTAAAGGGTAGTCCTTTGGTGTGTTAGGATTGGCTTTTTATAACCAGTGTGATTTCTGTTAGTTTATGCAAAGCATGCCTCTAAGAATGAAAGAGATTGAAACAGGGCATAACGTCCTGTCACAGCAGCATAATTCATGACTGCACTGAGAAAAGACTTCTCTCTTTAGAATTAGGTATTAGTTCAGAAATTACTTCTAGAAAGCAGTACTCTCTCTCAACCACTCATTTCTACATATCTTTAATTAAGTGTTTAGCTAATTTATTACTGCAGCACATCTGTTATTTCTCCAGTACGGGGTAAATACATTTTCAGTGTTATTACCATCACAGAACACTGTATCTGTAGGTGTTTGCCCACTTCTTAATCAGAACCTACCCATCTAACCGTGGCACTGGGTGTTTTGAGGCTGTGGGAGGAGGAGAAGGACTCTGGAGGTCGCCTGACTGCTCTCACCTGCGCCTCCTGGATGCAAGGAACCATAGTACGGGAATTTAGCTGCAGAGCCCTTGAAAGTCTCCACCAAACCTGCATGAATTCTGTGTTCACAGCTTGCAGTAGGAGTTGCAGGTTGGACAGAGGTAAAACTCCAATACTAAACCCAAGATGTTTGCTATAGGCTTGATCCCAATGTCCCAGAGCAATGAAAGGGCAGCAGAGGTACCAAACTGATCCCCATCACCAACATGGCAGGAGCCAAAAGACCTCTGGTCTGTGTGCCAATCCCAAGTCAGCAGCTGAAGCTGGCTGCACAGCGACTCCCTGGTACATGGCTGAGAGCCATTGCTCTGCTCAAGCAAACCCAGTGGTGGCATCCAGACACCACTCACAGGCATGCAGGCACAAACATGAGGTAGAGGTAATTGGCAGGGTCATTAAGGAAAGGCCATACTCCCTTGTTAGCCCAGGTATAGGTCTCATTTCCTTGTCACACACCTTGAGGAGAAGAGACAAAAGTGCCCATCTCAAACAGCACCTTCAGAGGGATGAACTTTTACAGGTGCTTTTTTCTCCCTTGGGACAAAGCAATTCTGCAGGTACCCGGTACCCAGCAAACAGGAGTGTGGAGAAGGGAAGATATCCCACCCAACATGGCATGAGAGGGAGCTGCAGCTTCATAAGGAGGAGGGCACAGAGCAAGAGTGACATTTTCCAAACATCTCATTCTCAAAGATGGCTGAACTACAGTCATTGCCTGTAAAGCCAAGCAAACAGCAACACAACAGGTCAAGCACTGACATAAGAGAGTTCAACTTATTTTGTCAACAGTTACAGGCAAATGAGAACAGGGACCACAGCACCAACTCTTACGCCCATTTAAACAGTGTTTCCTACACACTCATAACATACAGCAATTGCCATGAACGAGCTCTCTTCGGTAGTAATGACTGCTAAGTCACCCAAAAATTAAAACGTTTTTAAAAAGCACTAAATAATTCTGCTTTTTAAATACAACAAAAAAGATCAAAAAAAGGAGGAATTTGAAATAAATACCTGCTACAAAAGAGGAGAGGACTTGTCAAACCCTGCTGTCTGTGTTCTGCTAATTGGAGCAGCCCACACCCCAAACCACAGAGCGTTCAGGCAGGGTGTAATCCCATTGCAAGGAGGCTTCTGTCATGCAATAACCTCCCCTCTCCACTAAGGTTGTGTTCTGACAAGGAATGCTTTCATCCCTCACCCCTGGTTTCTGAGGATTTAGTGTTTTGTTACAGCACTGGATATGTCACTTCCAGTGTAATGCAATGAATTTCAGGCTGACCACAATCAGGTACGCAGCTACTCAGCATGAGTTCTTTCTCCAGGAAGGTTTAAGAGTAGCCCTTAGTGTTATGTTAGTCCCTGGCCTCGAGGAAGACCAAAGTGAAAAACAGATGCTGCCATAAGCACAAAGCCAAAATGTGCTGAGCCACACAGAATTGCAGTGGAAGTACTGAAGGTAAGAGTAACGCCCACTGACCCGGCCTTCCAGCAGTCAGCAGTGACCAGGAAATTACCATTTTCCCCCAGCAGACTGATCACTGCCGAGTTCAGCCTGCAGAGACCCTGCGAGCACCAGTGAGACCCTTGCAGTATCAGTTAGATGCAGTCCACACATTATTGACTGTTACAGAGCTGCAAACACGTTCAGTTCTGTTTAGAGCACAGACCACTCGGATTTACCCTAAATATGACATATTAAATGTAGGTCATCCTACAGTCAGGTTCCCGTTCTTTAATTTCAGTTAGAGTAAGACAAATCTGGCACATGAGTCAGCTTTGAAATGCTCTTGGGGCAGTGGGAGTTTGCCTGTACACAGGACTATGTAAATACCAAAAAAGAAACTAAAGATTTGACCTTTGTTTACCCAAGCGAGTCTCAATTGACCAAAAGGCAAGTCAGGTTTTAATAGCATTTCTAGGATTGATTCAGCTCTGACAGGCCAGCTTCCACAATCTGACTGCAAGTACAGCACATCTGTCAGCAGGAAGCCTACACAGAGACTGCAGAGGCACCAGGAACCCGCAAGTTACACAAAGTAAACACTTTGGTGCAAAAATCTGAAACAGGAGCAGAGCCAGCATGACAGAATGCACTGATTTATTCACTGCCTTCACTCTAGCGAGGAGCCCTCCTGTAAATGCCTCCATCGCATCTGGCTGTCCCAGGGGAATGCCCAGGGGGCTGGAGAAGGTGCATGAGCAGTGCCAGTCCTCCAGCAGCACCAGCGATGAGTCAAGCCCTGTCTGCACAAGCACATGGGGACCAGTCATCAGGGGGGCCATCTGAAACTAGCGACGAGCACCACCAGCACAGGAGCAGTGCTGTCAGAGACACACCTCTGCAAAGCTCTGTGTCCCTTTGCTCACATGTAAGCCCAAGACAAATCCTCACCAGGGCACTTTTACCTTTAGTCACAGCTTCATGACCATCTTTGTAATACCTTGGGCAAATATTGACTCGGATCCAACAGACTGAAAATATTTGGTTTGCACCAGATGTTGTGCGTATGTATCTTTGAAACATTAGCTAAAGGAGTGATTTGGGGAAATAAAAATTGTAGGTGGATGTGTTTGCTTTGCGAGGTTGTTCGTGTTGTGCCCAGATGCCAGAAGTGTGCGGGGAGGTTTCACCCACAGGAGGAAAGGCAGCTGTGAGTGCCGCGATGCACAAACCGTGCGTGCACGTGCGTTCCTGCGCCTGCAGCTCACCACATGACAGAGCAAGGGCTGAGGATCACTGCTCAGTACGTTAACGGGTCCATGCATTCCTGCTCTGAAGACACCTGAAAAGGTCTGTTAGCTATAGAACAAATTACTGAGCTCATTGCTTCAGGACACAGCCTCCAAAGTTCTCGGCATCTAGTGTTGGGGCTGCTTTTTGCAAGAACTTGAGCACCATTTCCGTGGCCCCCAGCTGACAGCAGCTTTGGAAATGCAGACACCGTTCCAAGGGAAGGGAAGGTAACTGCCCACTCCTCTCCCATTTCTCTTGCCCCAGCTAATTAGAAATTACAGTTCCAGTAAAAAACATGTATTGAAAGCACACATCTAAGCAGAGAAACAGCTCTTGTTAGATGGCTGAAAGCAATAGAAAGGTAGTTCTATAGGTGTAAGTTGCTTCAGTTTTCAATTCTTAGGTCCCTCCCTGCCTCAACTGTCAATTCCTCATGTGCATCTACTCTCTCCTGCTAAAAATCATTGGTCAGGTGCAGCTTTGGCAGTCACAGAGCTTGTTTATGGAAACTGGGAGAGGGAGGGAAAGCACTTTAGCATCATTCAGTAACCTATGGGTATTCCTTCTATCCAATATTTTCATTTTGGGAGTTGATGTGCATTCATTTTGGGGACCTTTCAGAAGGAACAGAAGTGTGAAAGGAGGTTATTTTCTGTATTTACCAAATTAGCATAGAAGAAAACCACAGAATTTTGTTCAGTATATTTGCAGGAAGAACAGTATATTTGCAGGAAAAACCCTAGTGAAATATTTGTTTGCTGGACCACTCAGGGCCAAACTCAACTGGTAGAAGTTTGTATGGAACAGAAATTCATAGCAATGTTCTTTAACCACCTCTCTTAAAAAAATTGAGTCTGCAGCACATCCCAGAGAGCACTTGAGAAGTACAAGAGTAACATTTTGCTGAGTCTTTTTCCACAAGTGAATCTTTTCATCAGATACACAACACCTGACACCTGGGGCTCTGATGCCCTCTGAACAGTCAACAGATTTTGCCCAGAGCAAGAAAAACCAGCAAGCCACATACTGATCCATACATACAGCTACATCTAATGCACTGCCTCCCAACCCCACTGGAAATGCGGGGGTGTTGGAACTTTCCTGGTCGTGAAGGACCACTACAGCAGCCAACCCAACCTTCCAGACAGCTTACCTACAGGCTTACTGTGAATCTCTGCAGAAAACTAACCCTGAAAACTACTTAGACTCTAAGTTTGCAATCAATCTGATAACACTGAACTACAGGAACATCACACCTCCCAAAAGGGGAGTTACAGATTGGTTTCAACATCATGATCAGTTAAACCAGCATTAGGAAAGAGATGAATCTTTGGCCATATGTTTCCTTAAAAATATTCCAAGTTCATTACCAGAGACCAAGACACTTCACAGTAACATACCACAGGTTCAGGAACTAAGGTTATTTTAGAGGAGCCCTAGAAAGACACTTCCCTGTACTCATGGTAAGGTAGTTAAGCTCAGGCCTCAGTGTCACAGCAGCACACAGAGCCTCCTAATGCAGCACTAAATCCAGAAAGGCCATTTGAGGTTTCCCCCTGCCAAGGAAACTTCCGCCATGTTACAGTCAATATGCATCATACATGGAGGCTTCTGAGCTATCATCCCACCATCTACTGACAGGGATTCACACCTCCCTCCCCAGCTAATTTTTGACAATCCAGCATGCTCCTAGCTCTGTGTGTCTGGGTGAGCTCAGCCTAGGTTTCCTTCCTCCAGATCGCAGCATGCATTTGAGTACTCAATCTCCCAAGTTGTATTCAGGTTATAGTCCCCCTGCAAGGTGTTTGAGGGTTTCCTGTGGAGGAATCAAATTGCTCCAGCACCACCTCATGAATCCTTAGCCTGACCTTTCTTTCTGGCTATTGCTGCCCAGAGCCTGGATGTGCCAGAGACGCTGCACAGCCACTTTCTCTCAGTATTGTGGTGGAGTTTCCTCCACCTCTTTGTCAACCACTCTTACAACACAGAACTGAGCACCGTTGTTAGCAAGATGTGCAATTACGCTATTTGAAATTTCTCTTTCAACTTTATAGAACTGCAAATACACACAAGGAGTCCCTAGCAGGTCTCTGCATGCCATGGACAGGTGGACTTGAACACAATCTCCTCTGGCCCATGACTCTCATACTGATGGCATCTTCCCTGTTGCCCCTGCTCCTCTGCCCTGACCAGCCTTTATACAAAGGGGCAGTTTAGTTTACTTTTTGTCTAACAGAAGTGAGTTTCAGTCCTCAGGGCATCATATAAAATTAAGTCAGATTCTCAGTCCCATGAACAAGCTAACAGTGAAAAGCCTGCTTATTGATGGATGAGGAATTAGGCTCATTTACACTTGTTTAAGCTGACAAAATATTTTGTTATGCTGTGAAAAACATAAAACCTCTCAGAAGCATGGTTGGGGCAGCTGTGGTGTCAATGCAATCAGAGATTTTATCACTTCCCTGTCTACTGTGAGCTGTGCTAAAGGGGCACTTTAGCTCCTTTAGCCCATAAACCTGATTTCAGTTACCACCCTTTATTGTCAATATACATAAGAGCACCCCTCTGGAGTAAAGGGATTGAAGAAATAGGAAGTGGAGCACCCAAAACACAGGCCAGACACGTGTCAGGCCAGCAGCTGGGCTGCACCATCATGGGCCTGTGTTTGCCTGGGGGCGCACAGGCAGGAGCCAGCTCTTGGCAAGGTTGACTGCCACCAGCTCTCACAGAGAGGTCACACTCCCCCCCTCACAGCATGGGGGGGCTGGGAAAACTCAGGGCACTGAGTCAGCCCCCAGCAGCAGCAGCAGACGACAGGCACAGCAATGCCTGCAGCCTGGCCAGAGAAAGAGGAGAAGCAGCTTTTTGGGTAGAAAGCAAGGCCTTGTATTTGTTGGCTTCTACACTAGTCAGAAAAATGAAGCACATGGAAACAATTTGTTGTTGTTGTTGTTGATGGGTTTCTTTACCCTTTTTTGCCCCCTTGCAAAACAAAGCCCACCAGAGCTCCAGGACTGCCAGGCCTCTCTGGTCAAGAGGCACTGGTACCACCATTGGAGACTGATTCATATGCTCGTACTTGTGCTCTCAGGGAGCTTCACTGATTGTCATCAGAATTCCCACCACAGAGCTAGCAGGAAGAGGGACTGGAGAGAGGACAATAACATTTACCTAGGAGGCTCTCACTACTAGCACCAACAGACACCCTCACTGTAACACGTGCTGCACATCCAGTCATGCTGCTTAATTGCAGCATTTCCCCTGATTCAGATGAACAGTGGCAGAACCCAACTCTGCTGGTGCAGTTGTCCTTTCGTGTTACTCTTTACTGTATGGGACCCTTAGGATCCATCTTCTGGATGAGAACCACACGTACTCACGTCTGCATTTTGTAGAGAGCATCTTGGCTCTACAGCCACTACTGAGGTCTAAAAAACCAGAGTCCCTAACCTTGCCAGAGCATGAATACAAAGGCTGTGGCAGCCTTCTCCAACATGCAGAAGTTCACAGAAAAAATTGCTCAAACATGAGATTTCAGCAACCGAACATGCAGAGGAACAAAACCAACATCCAAATGGCAAGTGGAAAGAGCCACAGTTAAAAACCAAACCACAGCAGTCTCAGAAGAGAGAAGTAACAGTCAAACATCTCCCCTTCTGCAATTATTTGGTGCCTAGCAGTTTGAGGCACTTCACACTTAAGCAGGCACATGTATGTCTGGAGTACTGTGAGTGGTGTGAAAGGTTTCAGACAGAGGTATTTAGAATTTAGGGAAAAGTAAGAGAGAACAGAGCTCACCCCACTTGCATAAAACCCCTTCCTCCCATAAACACAACCGTTCTTTTCCATCCCTGCAAGGGTCTGTGACGCAACTTGGGCTGGGGAAACCGGGAAGGAAGCACCCACTGGAACATCACCCTCCTTGCCTGGGATGAAGGGAGAGGTGGCAAACGGCCTCACCGCCTCAACTGGCCACAGAAATCAATCCGAAGATTGCCAAATCCCTTCAAGGAACAACAGCAGTGAGCCCTTCCAGAGCCAGGCCCAGCTGACAAATGGGCAGGGAGAGAGCGAGGCTCAGTAGAGGAGCTCACAAGCAAAACACCTCAGCCATAGTGGAAATATCACACAGGAAGGAGACTCTTCTTGATTGCCATTAATGTTAATTTAAGCTACTGAAAACACAAATAATTCCAAAACCAACTGACAGCAGATATGTAGAGTACACAGCAGAGCTCAGCAAAGGTCAGGTCCCTGCAGCACAAAGCCAAGCACAAGCACACAGGAAGACCCAGCTCTTTGCTCTCAGAGCTCGAGGCAACAGCAGCCTGACTCATAATCACTATTACTCAGTGTGAGCAAGAGCATCCTGGTCCAGAAGGTCCGAGCTGCAGGCTTGCCATAAGGGATGTCTACACCTGCAGTCATCATTCCTGCAGCACCTCAAACAGCTGGAACAGCTACATAAAGAGGATCAAAACTATTTTTCACTCATTCCCTTTTTGGGTCTCCTGCCTGCCTATCCATGTTGCTGTGTTTCAGGGAGGCAAAGGGCAATAATAGAGGCAGAACTGATAGTTTGTGAAATTGGGAACTCAGCAGGTATAACAGATAACATAAAATCCCTTGGCCTAAATCAGGTAAAGTTAATTGCTAGAAGGAGTCCCTGGAAGCAATTTAGACCCAAGTAATGTCTATTCTTTTCCAGCTAGTCACATAATGAAATACTATTAATTTGTTGTGGCTCTTAACTTCAACACTTAAACTTTCATATATGAAATACTGAAAACATATTTTTGCCTCTTTTCAGATGAGCGTACTCTTTTAAACACTAGGAGTTAGCTTCTTGCCTCTTGCACTGATACCTCTTTTTCGTCTTTGAATTCACCCCTTGAGCCTATCAGTGAGTTTTGAGAATGTATTATTCACAGGGAAAAGAAAAAGTGTAAAACTAAGTTCTATCTCATAATGAACTATCTATCACCTCAAAAGATTACAGTTTTCCTTTAATGCCAGCTGGCCCTACTACAGTGCCTAAATCAGTGGAATATCTTGGCCATTTTCAACACCTGCTGTGCTGCACTCCTGCCAGCCAGTGCCAGAGCAGCCACCTCTGACCCATGTGCCACGGAGGGAGCTGGCAGCACAAGCCAGCAGCTGAGCTGCCTGCAGGGCTGCTTGAGCAGAGGAGCCCAGCACTGCTGCAGCAACTGCTGCCATTGCCTTGGGAAGCTGAGCCCGGGTGAGCTGGGGTGGATGTACCCCATGCACTGCAGTATCCAGCTGGCTGGGAGATTCCACATGTGTCAGCAAGTTGGCTGGACAGTATTAAAGGAAAATAATTTCAATACCTGTTGCATTATTTTCGTTCTATGTTTGCCTTATTCAATATTCTTTTGTCATGTCACCTTTACTAAAAAAACGCAAAAATGCAGATGAGAAGAAGCACATTGAACAAGCACATAAAAGTTGTTTGCTTTCAACTTATCTGAAAGCTTTATCACATGTTCCAGGTAAATCCGTTAGGCAGTGTTATTCCAAAAAGGTGTGGCCAGCATTTTATAAAGTATGAAACATTTCTTTCAACTTTCTTTCGAGATTTATGTGCTATTTACAGTCCATATGTTGTCTGTATCACAGACTGGTGTGACACAGACTCAAGAAATGTTCTGAGACTCATGTGTTGGGTTTTTTTCATTTTTCTCCCTCCAGTAACGAAGTCATAGACAAAACTAGATACCCATACCCAATACACATTCAGACATACCTGCAGCTTTAGAAGCACAAACACCTTTTCAAATCTGGTTCCATCATTTTCCATGCCTTATAATGCATTACAGATATTTACATGCCTGAAATCTATTTAGACTACTTTATTACTCAGAGGAAAAAGTACTGGAAACTACCACTAGCCTATTAACAATTAAAAAAAAAAAATTACCCTTGGCATTCTCAGAAGCCACCTCCACTGCAGGTGAAAATAGACAGGATGTGGTTTGGCAATGGAGTAAGGTCCAGGATTCAGCAGGGAAAATCTCCAGAATTTTAACTCTGAGCAGGCATCTAGTAAAGTGTCTGCTAGAGACACACTCCATTGACTTACATGTATATTTCAGTGATTTTCTAAATCAGAATTCCCTCAAAGGGCTGTATGCTGAGCTGTGTTTCACTATTTACAGTAAGACCCAAATCTTACATAGTAAAGGCAAAATCCATTCCTGATGTGAACTGGGGTTATGCTGGAGATGAATTTGATACAACTGACCTGTTTGGTTTTTCGCTTACAGGTGGAAAATGCAGAGACTTGAGGAGCACACCTTTGTCAACGTGCAACAGCAGCACAGCTTGCACGTAGAGTTGCACGAGTCTCGCAATCTTTCACCCAAGGCTTATTCTAGAAACCTCTTCCTCCCTCCCCCCATCAACTGCAACAAATGTTTTGCTTCAGGAAGGAGCAAGGCCCAGAAGAGCTGCTAACTTGTGTTGCAATATCCAATCTGAGTGTTACTATCAGCTTTTGGAAACTGACTGTATAGAAAACACAGATGATGTTTGCATATTTTAATTTTAAGCATCTCTGCTTGGCATACGGATGGAACCTAATAAGGTGCTTTGTTTCTGCCTCATGAATTAATTCAGCCTGCTAACTGATTTGGATAAAGCATTTTGATTCCGACTAATAAACTTGTTTTCTGTGCGGGCAAAACAACTTTCAGAAGCAAAGTAAGAAGTTCCTTAGCTTGCCAGAGAAGTACTTCTATAATATCTATAAGGAATAGACCTTTTTTTTTATAACCCATTTGTTCCACCCGTGTCTTTTAAATCAATCAGATAAATTCACCTTGTTTTTCAATGCCCTGAATCCTGATAGCTCCGCACACTTGATAGGTAATTTAATCATTGTTGGTGTGGATGAACACAAGCTCAAATTAGCTTCTGAAAGGCTTAGTTGTCCCATAGATAGCTCTGCCTTTCCACTTTTATGCAGGAACTGAGCTTCACCAACTGGTTAGCTAGAGGTGTCATTAAAAATTTACAGAAAGAAACAAAGGTGTGCTCCAGTGTCTCTCCTTACCCTTTCTACTGTTACTCTGGCAAACAAAAGGTATGGAACCTGCTTCATGAATAATGGGTCATGTAATATGCATAATGCATTTTTAATGGCACACAGTAATAACACTGAGAGAGATATTTCCAATCTTCAGACTTGCTCCACAGCCTCTCAGTAGCCTGTTCTGATTCTCCCCAGATAAATCTTCTTTTCCACTTCTTCGTTTCAATTCCCCACCTTAAAGCCATGGCTTTTCCCCACAGGCAGCTGCATTTCACCCAAACCAGCAGCTAGCACTTGTGCAAGCAGGGCTGGGGACATGGGAACACCACACACAAACATTTCAGGCGGTTTGGGTCTGACAGTGGTACCCTGAGACACACCACTAACTGCAACAAAACACCTGCAAGGTTCTTCCCCTGAAGAACATTCTTGCCACAGGGGCTGTGTCCATGGTGCCTCCCCAGCCACCCATCCCACCCAGCAGGGCAGCACTAGACTCAAACCACACTACGTGCCCTGTTTGGAAATGAGATGCTCCCAGGGGGCAAACACACATTGCTATTGTAGTTTCAAAGGTAAATGCCAACAACTGAGCCCACTCAGGGCCTGCTGAAGCAAGGCCTGCCCAGAGGGAGGAGAGGAGGGAGGCTGTACCTGGCAGGAAAGGCCCTCCTGAGGGCAGAGGGTCTGGGGGCAACTACTGCGTGCTGGCCAACCCATACCCAAAACCCCCAGCCATAACTCACTCCACCCACAACAGCAGCTCCCTGTAAAGTAAATACTGACCATCATCACCCTGGGGCAGCCCCAAGCCTACCTGTGCCACCGACTGAGCCGCTCCTTCGAGCCTCCCCTGGCCTGGGCGGGACCCAGGGCATCACAGGCCTTCCGCATCAGCACCGAGTCTCCTGCGCTGACCTTCTGCGTTAATTAATCCACGATAATGGGCCTAACGTGGTCTTCAGAGCACCTGGCACCTCCTGCGGTGCCTGTAGCGCAGCCCTTTGGCTTGGTTGCCGTGATTGTGGCCGCGTTTCTGCTCAGTGAAAGCGCAGCCCGGCCCCAGCGGGTGAGCCCTGAGGGGACACGGCCGCAGCCTGCCAGGGCGGCCCGAGGGGACACGGCACAGGCTGCCAGAGCGGCCCCGAGGGGACACGGCCACAGCCTGCCAGGGCGGCCCCGCGGAGAACCAGCCGAGGTTCTAAAGGGTTCCAGAAAGCAGAAGCACACGGGGACCTCGGTGGCACCATAACAGGTGAGTGCCCGGCCTCGAGTGGGTGGGGTGCCCCAGGGCTGGCCCAGCTCAGCAGGGCACAGGGGGCCTCTGCTCACTGGGTTTGTCCAGGATAAATGAACAAAGCTGGAAACATGAGTATACTCCCATGTGGGCACACGAGATTACATGCACATGTGAAAAACCAGGCTAACACACTTGTGTTCTGTTGGGAAAAGGACAAGGGACCCCCTCAATCATCCTCCTGTTTCTCTTTTGTGTGGGCTGCAACTGCCAGATGGAGCCAGCCCTGCTGACAGGGCAGGCAGGCAAAAGGCTGTACTGGAGTCCCCACAGGCATAAGTATAAATGATGCACCTGCTGCTCAGGTGTCCCTGCAAACTCCCAGGCACAGATATTTAATCTTGTGAGAGACATTCAAGTTGCTCCTGGGCTAAGCAGGGACTTCTGGCTGTCTGCACTTCCAAAGCAGAACCTGAAAACTGCCATTTCCCCTCTAAACCCTTTTATGGTGATAGTCTTAGCCACAGTACACCCCAGTCTTCAAAAGTGTGAATGTTTATCTGACATCAGTGGGAACTGGACAAATAAATATGGTAGTTGTGTTCTTTAATCACTACAGCCCTTGTGCCTGCATTCCCTCCTTGGATACTGCATCCCTGACAACCACTGTGGTGTATGGTTGTAATGGCTGACATTCACAAATGTGCAGTTATGTATTAAATAAAAATCACTCTGGACCATCCTCAATACTTTATTAACTTAAAACATTGTTCTAATAAATATGTACCAAGAAATGTAAGACACTCCATAAAATCTAAATAAGGACATTTACAAACCTGTCAACAAAGTAAAAACTGCTTTTTTTTTTTTTAACTGAGGTACATGCAGAGTTAAGGCAAATTAAGTAAATTATACTTTTATAGTAAGTCCTGCCCACCTCAGAAAGTTTCCCTTTAAAAATTAAAAAAAAACCAAAAAAAAATATACAAATGATGCTATTGAGTAGCTGTTTTCCAGTTATTAGAACAAGCCCAGAGTGTAGAAGCCAGTAATGGTTCTGGATAGAAAGTCTGTGCCTCCCTGGTGCTCCTGCCCTCCTCAGGCAGAATCACTTGTTGGATTGGTTTCTAGTTCTAAGGCATAATTCTGTGCTTTGGCTTTTCCACTGGTCTTTCACGAGCTTCCTTCTCCCTAGTGGATGTAGGCAGAAGTAACCCTCCATGCTTCAAACACACTGGCAGTCGGGCCTTGCACAGACAGATGGCTCAGGGAGGACAAAAATGACCTCTCTGTAACTGTTAATGCATCTCCTGATTTGCACCAGAACAAGTGAGAGCAGGATTGGACCCAAGCTGGTACCCTTGGTTAAAAACCAGCAAGATGTCAAACTGCACAGTCCCGATCCTCCAGGTTTTCCTGACAGGAAGTCATCCAAGAGTGAAGCCATTCAGCACTGAACTCAACCAGGGCAGGTGCTGATGGCTGTCAGTACCCCATGTAAACACTGTTACACGCATGTTTCCCTGCCAGCTGATTCAAGCTACTGAAAACTTGAAGGGGTTCATCATGGCCATAGGACAAATATTTTCCAGCTTACAGATATTTGGTAGCTTATCCATCTTTGGAGTATTAGGCTTTATATCTAAAAGGCTTATTTTTCAGTGTTATTTCAGAAACAACGAGGGGAAGAGAAAGAGAGAAACCCCAGCCTTTACTTTCCCATTTCACAGTCATTCAGGTTGAGCTGTCAACGCATGGCTCTGTCCTCTTCTTTGCTCTTTGAGCTCCTGTTCAGAAAGGTAATGCCAGGGTCTGTGTTCAAGACAGGGCTTGGATCCAGCAGGGAAGCCAATGGAGTCTGTTCTCATAGTGTTGTAGGCGCTTTCTGTGTTGTAGTTTGGAATCACTTCAGGCCGTGCTGCGTCTCCCGGTGCCTCCGTAAATCCACCTTTCGTTGGAAGCCTTTGCCACACAGATCACAGCCAAAGGGCTTGAAGCCTGTGTGCTTCCGACTGTGGGTGATGAGGTTGGAGCTCTGACTAAAGGCTTTTCCACACACCTGGCACTTGTGAGGCTTCTCACCTGCAAGCAGAAGGTGGGAAAGAGAGGCTGTGAAAGAGGCAACATGCTGTGGGACCACAGCAAATGCACACTGGGTCTTACAGCTTATCAAAGAGATTTCTGTGTGATTGCCTAAGAAGTCATTCTTACTAAAAAACATGCAGTTGGGAACCCCAGAGAGAGCTTGAACTGAGCCTCCACTGCAGGTGAGGAGGCCTGGACTTGGCTGTACCTCCATCAGCCCAGTATAGTCCTGGGAGCAGCCTGAAGCATGGACACCACACCTTATGAATGGATTTGTCTGCATGGGCTCTGTGCAATTTAAACTGACTTTGTGTCCTAGAAACATGAGGAACTCCTGGAAAAGTGATAAATGCCTGACATTGGTTACTATACCATCAGCATGGGGGCAGGTGGAATAGGTAGATGGAGGTTGCTAAAATAACCCTGTGATCTGGGGTTTGTCCCCAAGGGAGGTATGAGGGCCAGTAAGTGAATCCTGAAGGGCAGGGTTCATCCAGACATCTGTTCTCTCTGTTCCCCACACTGCAATGCTAGCAGTCAGAGCCCTGAAGTTCTCCTGCAGACAAATAATGTAAATGGGAATAAATGCAGCCTCTGGAACTTCTACAGAGGTATTCAGTGGCAAAACTCCATGGGAGCAGGATCTAAGTATATTTTCATGCTGTTTATTACCAAATCACAAATAAAAGGGAACCCAACCACAATACCAAGCTGGATTTTCAGAGTGGCTTTGCACCTGCAGAGCCCACTGGCTTCAGCTGGGAACAACAAACTCTTTGCATATTTGAAGATCAGATTCTTGGAATCAAAAAAATAACACAAAATGTGCTGAAGGCTCATTTCACAAGTATATAGTGCATATGAGAGGAATCCCTTATTGACTTAAGGACCTGCTTTTGTATTAGCAATTTAAAAGCCCAGGCATAGTTTCTGATCTCACAACAAAGTCATCTGACTGATTCAGAATTTGTCTGAAATTCTACTTAGTCAAGCCTCATTTGAAAAAGTTACTGTGGAAATACTTCTTGTATTACTTCATAAATAGTTCATTTTCGTCCAGCAACCTTCAGTTAAAAATCTTTATAAGTAACATTTGTTATTCACTGCTTGCCACCTAGAAAAGTCACAGCCAAGCAATGCCATCTTTCTACATATGTGCCCTTCTTAGGCTTCACCCTTTTTATCTGCTAGTGGCCATTATCAGGAAAAAGGATTTTGGTCATCTGAACCTTGGGTTTGGGCAGCACAACTGCTATTTCATGTCCACAAATTCTTCCATATCTTACACATCATTTGTTTCCCTCAACTTTAAGTGAACGGTGCAGGTCTGAAAGGCAAGATTTTCTTGTAATGATTTCTGATAAACCTGCCTTCTCACTGAATGATATTTCTGAAACAATTTCCTTTGGTGATTCACTTGCACTTTATATTAGTTTCCATGTTTATTACTAACAGTGAAACTTGAGAACTCTGCACCTCTCCTTCCATTCTATATCAAACTGCAGCCATTTCTCAGAAAGTCCAGGTGGAAGTGCAGACAACCTCTGAACAAATATTTAGACTAAGACCTAGGCCCTCCAGTTCAGTGTTTGATCTACAGGAGGAGACTCCTGTTGTTCCTATTGTAAATTGGTAGATCCTGCAAAAAGCAATACTGTAATCAAATTCACCTGTCATTTTCCCGGGACCTCAGCTGTAAATCAAGGCTACATGAATATAATACTCGACAAATCATCCTACACAAAAGCCCTTTGAATAAACATTGGTGGATCCTATTAAGGGAACACTGATTGGATTGCGAGGATTTCTGTAGGTTATTTTGCAGCTGCTGTTCATTAAACCACATTCAGCTCTCCCTCCTTTGCCCAAGTGCAGCTCAGACAGCATGAATAGCAGTGGGGCAGTGAGAAGCACAGGGAGGTGTGTGTGCTGTCCCAGCTGAGGAGGAACAGACTGCTGCAGAGAAACTGCTCAGAGACCTGCCCTCATGTTGGGGCTGACACCAGCAGCTGCAGGGCTGACCTGTGTGAATGAAGGTGTGTTTCTTCATATCAGATTTCTGGTGGAACCGCTTCCCACAGTACTGGCACGGGTAGGGTCGGGTGTCTGAGTGGATGAGCAGGTGGGTGGACAGAGTGGAAGATCTCTTAAAACTCTTGCCACAGATCTTACAATCAAAGCTGCGTTCCTGCAGAGAGATGAGCCCAGACACACATATTACATCACACCAATGATCCCATCAGCAACAAACTGCCCAGCAGCACATCAGTGTTGCCCCTTCTGCCTTAGCAAGAACTTATACTTCTCCAGAGAGCTGGACTGGCCTACACAGATGATAACACTGGCTTGATAGCAGCATCATATGATAAAAAAGATAATGCATCCTCTCCTCATGCTGTGCACTGTTCCTTACTAAAATTTAATTGAACAGCTCTTCCTGCTGACAGGAATGGCCAGGTGGGAGCAGCCCAAGTGGACTGGGCAGAGTCTGCTGACACATTTTATCAGGGCCCTGAGACACGATCACTGTACTGGGAAGCCCAACAGCTGCAGCACTGTTCAGAAGCCACCTCTCCACTGTACACAGAAAAGTGGGTGCCAAGGGCTGCTTGGGTCTCTTGGGAAATCCCTGTGGCAGACCGAGTTCTGGCATGGTAACAACTAACTGCTTATCTGTAGTTCCATTAAAATTCAAGTGGAAGGTATGTAGAGCACCTGGGGCAAACAGCTTTCCAGCTTACTACTTTAACATGTAAAAACAAATGCATTAAGACCTTACTGTCTCTCACCTCTCCCTCACACACTCCTCTCCACCACTTTCTTATACCATGTATCATCTCTTCCTTCCATCCCTTAACTTCCATTGCACCTTCCTCTTCCTTCTATGCTTCCTTCTATGCTTTCACACAATCTCCTTCTTTATTTGGCTTTTAATGCACTCTCCCCAAAATGCTGTCCCCTCCATGGATACATTACGCAGTGTTGCTCTTTTCACCATTGTTTACTGGATAATGAGATAGCTCCCTTCATTGTGTGTTCTGCTGGTTGCACACTCGTGAAAGTATAAATTAAAGAGCAAAAAAACATTGCTGTAACTCTATCCTCCAAAAGCCAATCTAAAGAAGGAAGATTTGCCAGGTCAAGTGGGTGGGGAAGGGGAAATATGGCATAGTATCAGCAGGTGGAAAATGTTACAAGTCCTCCTACCAAAATTAACTACCATATTCTTTTGGTGTGTGACTCAGTGTGTCGAGACGGGTGAAGTCTGTGCTCTACACCTGACTGGTCGTTCAGATGTTCCCTGCACTGACAAAAATGACTACAAACAAGGGAAGACTCACTTCTTTGGGGGAGGGAGGAGAAAGAATGAGGCGAGCTACATGAGAAGAAAGCACACTGAGTTGCTTTAGCTGTTAAAAAAAAAGTCCACATCTGCATTACAATTTCCAGCTCAGAGAGTGAACATTTACTATTTTCTGTTACTTCTGCCAAAAGTGCCCACTGCTTAATACAGATGCATGCAAGGTCTGAAGAATGGAAACAAAGCCTGTGTTCTTTAATTACCTGATTAGCTCCTTTGCTAACTGGCCACTCTTTCCTCTGATTGCCACCATATCCTTCACCTGCAACTACCCACTGTAGCCCTACCACATTCTCTTCCCCTCCTCAGATTAGGTCCTGACCTCCTTGCCCTGTATTTGCCTTCATGGCTTCCCCAGCCAGCTGGATAGGGCAGCTGGCCCTGGCCCCTAGCCCTCGGTGCTGGCAGCCTGCCCCGCTCTCACCTGCGAGTGCACGGCCTTGTGCTGCTCCAGGCTGACTGCATGGCCGAAGGTCTTGCCACACATGTCACAGGCAAAGGGCCTTGTGCCACTGTGTGAGCGGCGCACGTGCACCTCAAGGCCATGCGGTGTGGAGAAGACCTGAGGAAAGAGAGTGCACAAGGTCAAGTCTGCCCCAGAGAAGGGGTTGTGGGGAGTCAGACCCAGTGTGGGAGAAAGGGATCCCTACCTTGCTGCACTTCACACACTTGTAAGAGCCAGTGCTGATGAGCAGTGGACGGCACAAGAGGTCTGACTCCACTTTGATGCCACCTGACCCCTTCTCCTGCTGCAGCCCAGGCTGCGTTTCGGCAAAGAGTCCAGGAGCTGCTGCCGGTGGCCGCTCGAACAGCCCCGGGCCGGGGGAGCTGAAGTCCCCGTACAGTCCCAGGGAAGAGCTGCACTCGGTGCCATAGAGGGCGGGCTCGGAGCCTCGGTCGCAGAAGAGCCCCAGGGCTGAGGTCTGCTCCAGCGCTGGGCAGGGCCTGTAGCTTTGCACAAGGTGCCTGAGCTCGGAGCCACCCAGGCTGTTCCACATGTACGGCTTGAAGGGCACTGAGAAAGCGGGTGCTTCGTCTAGGGACGGACACACAGATCTCTCTGAGGCTGTGGAAATACAAGGGCATGGGAATTGGTGAGCTCACAGTCCAGACACCATCATGAGGCAGAACAATCTCAGCACTCAGGCTTACGCCCAGAGCCAGACCCCTGTACTGCACTTTGAGGCTGCCCTTTCATCTCAATGGGAAAAAATTTTATATTGCACATTAGGGTCTGAGTATCCAGTACTACCTACTTATGCAATGTCCCAGTCAAATTATTTAAAGCCAACACCAATTTAGTCTACCTCCATCTCTGAATGCCTGGTTGTGTACACACTGATCTGACCATCAAGTCTCTAAACAACTCAGTCTGCAATTTCTTATAGTTTTATCTACACCTTCTTGGAAACGTGTATCTACCGTGTCCCAAGATGGACATCAAAGCTGACGGTCCACATGTTTTAAGCTCTTATGGAGATCCCACACATCCATATAGCAAATATAACATTACAGAAGTGCCAGAGAAAATGTGCTGAAATTTACCTGATGAACAAAATGAAAAACATCTTGTTGCACAATTTAATGCCGAAATCTAGTCTCTCAACTTCATGCCACAACTGACCATAACTATACTACAGCATAACTTAAGTAACACCTTCTGAGGTGCTTGCATGTTTTGCTTCACTTGTTCAGAAAAAAAAAAACCAAACTAAAATTACTCCTCATTTGAAAGAAAATTATGGTTGTTTCAGATTGCTCTGAGGTTCTCCATATAAAGAAATACAGTCCACTCAAAACACAGAGCTTTGTAAAATCATCAGGATGGGCCACATTAAAACCTGAAGACACAAAACCATTTTCCCAGCAGTCATAATCAAAGCAAACTTCCACCAGGACAAGCTCAAATGGCTTCAGCTGGCTCTAAGAGGCTTGCCTTCAGCAGTAGCATCTGACCAATGCAGTGGGCACCACATGAATCACACTTGGGGGCCCACAGCAGAATCTGATGCATTGGCAGGAGCACAGCCTTTGAGAGAAGTGTCTAAAGGAGCTCAAAGAGCCTCACATGGAGGAAAGCACAACTGGGCGTGGAACATGAGGCACCAGACTACAACTGTGTCTGCCAGAGATGCTGATTAATGCCCGAGGTGCACTGCTTTCACTCATCATAACAGGCAGCAGCACTGAAGAGTCAAATGTCTCCACCGGACAATAGTTTTAGTGAGCCAAGGAAGAGATGAATCAATTAACTACTGAAATGCTGATGCCTTCATAAGAGATATTGGCATCCCTTATAACTTGGGTTTTCAGAGTAACCTCCCTTAACCAAAAACTTGTCCACCCACAATTGCTCTCTTTCTCATTCATGTTAGCTCCCATGGCTTTTTCAGCCTTTGGCAAACCAAGATAAATGGGGGTGGACTAGGGAAAGAAGGCATGATGTGTTAGGCTATCCATTTGGATAGGCAAGTGGTCACTGAGGGGTTACAGAAGGTAGTAGAAAATGAGGTTAAAATTGAGCTTTGAATGCCTTGACTTTTTCCTATCTTTTCCATAATTTCAGATGTTAACAGTCTCAAATTCTTCCACTGAAGTTAGCAATCTTTTGGTTGGAAACATATGCACACATACCAACTGGGACATTTGAAGAGAGTGATGAAATCAAATTAGCTGACATGGTGTTCAGCATGATTTTTCCTGTTCTGCACTGACTGCAAAGTTGTGGTCAGCATCACATCATCTATCTGGTGTCTTTGCAACCAGTTTCAGTGCTGTCATCTCTCACGATTTTATCGCAAAGTTCAAAACTATCTTAAAGTCCCAGCTCTTAAAATGGCATGATTTCATCAGGTCCTCAGCTTTGCTTTTGTTTGTCCTTGTTACAACTTTTTTTTTCCTTTTAAAGTCAACTTCCAGCTCAAACTATAAGAAAAGCATGAAAACATAAACCCTCAATATTTCAACACTAGAACTGAATATCCATAAGGTATTACTTACAATCTTGGTTTCTGAGCCAGTTCATTGAGTGAGAGGGAAGGCTGACCTAATTTTTGAGCCCTTGGAACTGGCAATACAGTATCCAGTGAACGTTGTACCACAGATCAGTTTGCGTGCAATGTTCCTTCCATCACCTCACATGTTTTGGAGCCCTCTCAAGCACAAATGCAGGGGAGTAACTCACATTATACTCAAGCTATCCTAGCCCAGTGGCAAAGCAACCTGCAAACCCTGCTCTGCCACACTGCAGGGCACTTCTGTGTGCCTCTTCTCCACAGCATCTAGGGGGGAGCAGAGAGGGAGAGAAATATTCCCCCTCATTTTCCTAGAAATCCTGTGCAGCCGTTATACAGACTACTAATGGGAGAAAAAAAATCAATGCTTGTTTTTGAAGGCAAGACAAACTCAATCTTAAATGGTTGGGAACAGATTGATATGCACAGCAAAGAAAGATTTGAGTGTCCTCTTACACAAAACACGAAACACCACAGTCTCTGCACAACTCCATTATACCCAGTGAAAAATCTCTTTCCTTCAGCAGCATCAACAGATGCTAATACTGCTGCACTGTGCTCCCATGCACCTTCTGCATATGCAAATGCATGTGATTACAGACACTTGTAGAAAAGGAGGTTAAATAACAAAGTGATTTGCACTGATGAAGTTAACAGGTATTATGTCTGTATGTTGTATGACTGCCTACATCAGCAGCACAGCACTCAAAGACAAAAGTGAAATACAGATTTCACAGCATCTTGAAGTGCAACCTGCACCTATGTTCGCTTCTAGAGATAAGGGAGTGGTAGTTGTACTCACCACACCTGCCTTCAGCATGATTTAGAACCATCATTTCTCATCTGCGCTGCCTGGCAAAGCACAAAAACTGTGCCCCATCCAGATACAATTGTAGGAATACATTCTCTCACCACTGCATCTTGCAGAAGTGACCTAGACACAAATTCCAACTTCACACTGAATCTCACAAAGCAGCTGGAAGGCAGAAGGGCTGGAGGAGGGGAGCTGTGGGAGGAAGCCCAACTATCTAATCCTGGTGCCACTGCCTTCATCATGAATATAACAGCACCTCTCTCAATGCACTGAGATTCATTTAATACAGCTTTTACTGTACTTGGAGTCCCTTACCTTCCCGGACCTCCTGTGAATGGGATCAGACAGCCCCAGGACCGCCCACCCCACTTTGAAAAATCTTGTTCTGGGGACATCATCCTCATTTTGTAAAGTTATCTTCCCTGGACAGCCTGATGGTTGGCCAGGAACTAATGAATCCCACAGTGAGGGAAGAAATCAGTGGGAAGGAGGAAAAGGCAGAGCAGACCTGGTAAAATACCTACTCTATTTTACATCTGTCTTTTTACACCCAGTGAAAATTATCTGTTTTCTATGCAGAAATGGTAATTATTTGGGAAAGGAGGAGCAGGACAAATTCATTAGAACAAAAATTACAGACGTTGCTACAGTCTGTGCAGAAATATTATCAGAAGAGAGACTGCTGCATTGCTGCATTTGGTGATCTGTCATTTGCACAGACTGAAAGTGTCCTGTGGCTGATGCTGGACAGCATTCTGAATGTCCCGTCGACTCTCGAAGGAAGATGAGGCTTTAAAAATGCAAATCCACATCATTACAATTAGCCATTCATATGCAAGGACACTAAAAAGACAAGTGGGAAACGGTGGCAAACCGGGACCGAGTATTCGTTTGCTGGTGTCTGCTGTCAGTCAGTAAAGCTGACATAATCTTTCCTTCATCAAGACAAAAACTGTTCCTTTTTTCCAGCTGTCACTTTTTAATCGAGGCAATAAAAAGTGGTTTTATATATATACACACATATTTTTGTTCTAAAATGGCACCATTGTATTTTTAAACGAGATAAGTATTTGTGCCAGGCTGGGGACAGCATCTCCCACTGCTCCAACCACATCAAAAGCAGGACAAGGGAGCTAGAGACAGGCGCTGCAGCCATAAGTGTGAGTTTCCTGGATTTGGGGTGTTTAAATCTGACCGTCATTATTTTTTTTCCTCCCGTTTTTACAAATGCGTTTTTAGAAAAGAAAAACAAACAAACGTAAAAAACCCAAACAGCAAAAGAGAGGAGGATGGGGGAAAGGAGAGCCACACCTTTTTTATAGGCAAGAGGCAAGAAATAACCTCAAAGGGCGTTAGGAAAAAATGTCTAGCAGGTTGTACAAAACACAAAATCAACGCTGTTTACTACAGGTATATAGATTGCCTGTACTGTCTTAAAAGACTTATAAACTCCGTGTAGGCAGCACCCTGTAGAAGAATACTAGAACCTTTTACATGTAACCCGGCTTGCCCCTAACAATTAATCACAAACCAAAAAATCGACACCCGATGTCATGACAACTTTCCTAGAGCCTGTCACCCGTTGCTCCCTCAACAGCACGATACGGGCTGGAAAAGCAACCCGAAAGAAGTAACCCGAAAACGAGGAAGACATTCTGGCAAATCGGGGGGGGGGGGGGGGGGG
>VZTJ01004015.1:2142516-2209820 GCA_013397795.1 Orthonyx spaldingii | reverse complement strand
CCCCCGGCTCCAGTTGCTTGACAGCGATTCAAGCACTAAGGCGAAAGCGGAGCGGAGCCAGGCAAATAGGAAGAGATCGCCCTCCTCTCTGCGTGCCAGTGCTCAGGTGCTATCTCGGGGAGGATCCGTGGGGCACCGGCGACGAGCACGGTGGCGGGGATGGGCGTCACGCAGCATCCTGCGCCTGTGGGGACCCCGCGTTGCGGCGGGGAAGCCTGCTCCGTTCTGCAAACAAGAAAAAGGTTCGCCTTGCTTTATGCACACACACGACCCCAGACCATAGCTTTCCAGGTTTGGTCTAGGATTCCTAATGCAGCCAGGAAGTCAGACTCGGGTGTTCGGTATCTTTCTGAGATGGTTCTGGGCTTCGCTCTCAGACATCTCAGGCCATCAGCAACTTCGTTTCGATGGCTGTAGGGCCGCCTAAAGTGCGGCTCTGTAGTAAGCGAATCGAAGTTTAACACCATTTCCCGTTCAGAAACTACTGAGACTTAAGTCGGACATGACAGAAGCAAACTTCAGCCTCCCTCACGCACAGGAGCATGCATGCTGGCTGTGAGACCAGATGATTTTTTTTCATCGCCAGCCCCAAGGCATTTACAGAAAAATGAGCCACTTCGTGCCTGTGAGCCCCTACGGTTCATAGGATTAACCTGACTTCCAAAATTTAACTAAGCAAGCGAACACCACCTCGAGTAAAACTGTCCAACAACTGCTTGATGCTTTGCTGTGATACAAAAGGAAGCTGAAGAACTGACACGTTCATTTTTGCCGGAAAGTTCCTGGTGCTGGGCACAGCAGTTTTACTTACGACATCTGAGTACCGCGGTCGCCTTGCTGCACCTTAGGTTGATTACTCCGAAAACCATTCACGCCTTCAGCTTCAAGAATCAGTGCTGGAATCATTAGAAATAACCAGATTAGAACAACTAGGTGTAATTTCGTGTATGTGTCTTCGTTGACTCACTGTTACTTTTTGCAAAATAGTCTTTCTCGTTTGCCTCTGAAATGGGATGATAAATTCATGCCCTTTCGTTTACCTTGCTACGCGCCGCTTTGACTGTGTAATGAAAGCACCAGAACACATTAAATTACTAGTAACGCTAATAAACAACTGTGACCTGATTACAAGAAAATGCATGTTCGCCTTTATACATTTAAATTCAAAATGTATACAGGTACCGCTGTGGGCTGTAAGGCGTGGTGATCTCCGTTCGGAGGGTGCTCGCAGCCTTCCGGGAAGCGGGATGCGGGAAGATGGATGCGGGATGGGGGAAGCGGGATGCGGGATGGGCTGCCGACCTCCCTCGGGGCTGTCCTGCGGGAGGCACCCTGCTGAGCCTCTTGTGCTCAGCCCACCTGCGGACGGCCCTTTCTCACCTACTGCTTCCTAATCAGGTTAAACCCCCTCAGTAGAAATAAATAAATCAAACGAGTGAACAAAGCAAATGCTAAATCCAGCATATAATCCGTCTCTCGTGTGAGGATGGGTGCTGCATGGGCACCGGGCACGGACCTCCGGCTCCTGGGCTGTCAGCTTTTTCAAACGATTAGAAGAGAAACGGTACGGAACCGGCTGCGTTTCGTGTTTTACAAAACCAGTTCGTGCCTGAAGTGCATCCTCTGCTTTCCCGGATCTCGGCTGGATGGGCGATTTGTTTCGCGCCGCCGGTGAGGACGAGGGAAGCGGGAGGCGGGCTCTGCCCACCGAGCGGTGCCGAGGATGACCCGAGGTTTGGCTCTGTGGCCGGAAGGTGCGCGGGCAGCAGCCTTGGCCGGACGTGGCGGGCTGCGGGTCCGGCACAGCGCGCTCCGCCCGCGCGGCCGCCTCGTGCGCGCGGGCCGCTGCGTCACGTGCCCGCGGGCGGCGGCGCGAGGCCGGCGAGGCGGGAAGCCCTGAGGGGAGCCCTGAGCGCAGCCTGCCGCAGCCATGGTCCCACCCCGAGAGGAGCTGCTGTCTGCTGTAATAGCACGCCGAACAGAGGTGAAGGGGTTCAGCTTTTAGTCTTGGTTTGCGGTGTGACCTGTGTGCCGCAGCTCAGTAACCTTTGAGATGGCATTGCGTGTGCTGTGTCGAGCTGTGTGACAATGACAAGTGTTCTGTGGTCCAGCGTGGAAAAGCCAAAAGCCAGGCTCAGAGTTGGCACAGCGATTTAATTAATGGGAAATGTAGGGCTGGGTTTTAACGAAGTTACTCTAATGCTTGTCTCAAAGGGAGTGTGATATTCAAAGTTAAACATAAAAACTTGGTAAGATGCTGTTGACTGCAATGGCACAGGATTGTTACCCTATAGTGACAAGAGAGGGGAAGAAATAAATCAAAGGAGGGGTTTAAAGTAGGGTGGGATTATGTTATAGTCGGGTTAAGACTGAAGAGCTACTCAGTCTAATTGATTGCACGGTTTACAGTGGCTTCCTGGTGTCAGCATTAGAGCTGAAACAACATCAGATAAGGCACCGAAGGTGACAAGCTGGAGGTGAGAGCTTTGTGTTCAGAAGTGATGAGACACTTTGCAACAGGAGGAAGGATTTGAAGAACAGGATTTGACAGGTTAGCTGCTTGGTACAGAGGGGAGGAGAAGCAGTTTCCTGTGGGGGGGAGCCAGGATTGGGAGAAGGCAGCAAAAAGGGTGATATTGTGGGGAATTTATTCCCACTTTAAATTGATAAAACTTAGGATCATAGTTATGCAGAACAGTTCCACTATGAAAAGCTGCTAGAACTTGTAGCACTGTGTATTCTGTTGGGAAGTGTGTGTTTACTTTTTCTAAACTTTTTTTTTTTTAAAGTTACTTTTAACATGCTGCTTATTGTTTATTTTTTCTCCCAACATCTTGTCACTACCGTCTTTATGGTCCTCCTTGTGGCATAAACACATGCTATAAATATGTCAGGAATTAATCAGTGATTTTGATTGCAAATTTTTTGATTGCTGGGGAAATCAAAGTAACTTTTGCTGCTCCCAGAGCAGATTAGAAAATGATCACTGTGAGCACAAACTGGAGAGGGAAAGTGACAGTAGGCTGTGGTGTTGAAGGCTGGGATAAAAAGAGGGATTCCAGCTTTGAAAATGAGTGGACCTGGAATGTACCTCCATTATGAATAGAAAAAAGTTGAATCAATGATTATAGAACATAGACTATGCAAAATGTTCTCATAGGAATTCTAGTTCTCATAGTGGGGCACTCGAAGTTTCAGTCACTTGTGCAGTACTCTGCAATTCAAAGAGCATGCCACATTGCTTTTGTTTTTCATAACTGTGAAATAAGCTATTAGTTCCTGGAAAGGGAGAGCATTAAGCTATTGTATCTTGGATCTAGCAGTTGTATCTTCATCAGTGTCCAGGCATGAGTAGGCATGCATGCGTTAGCACATTCACTCTGAAGCTGACACATCATGCTATGTAGAGGTTATACTGAAAGTCAGTTTACTGTGAACTTTCCATCATTCAGAATTTCTGGTTCTATTGCTTACTGTGTAAATGTATTTCACTGATTTTTCTTATGTCTTGGACTAGTTTGTAAACAAAAAACCCCCAAACCAAAACCAACCAACCAACCCACACCCCAAAAAAGCAACCAAGAACTCCATCAGCAAGTAAAACTCTCAGAGAATTACAGAATATATACTGATAAGAGTATTACACAAAACAAAAATGTTCTTCATTGAATCTAGAAATCTGTTAGTTGTCCATAGCTTTCATCTTCCCTCTTAATACACAGTAGCTGGTGCATGATTGAACATAACACTGTAGTTTGCACTAACTTCTATCTTACAGGTTGATTTTTTAATTTTAGTCTCCAGGACTACCATAATGGCTTTCCTAGGGGATTTGCATTATCTCTACCTTTCCCCAAAGTGAATTACGTTATTTGGAGTCTCTACAGTTCGGGGAATTAGCAGCATATCCTGTATAAAATGTGGATATTTTTATGCTAACATATCTTTAGGTCATTCTAGCTTAAGTGTATAAGCATCAAGTTTCACTAAGTCACTAACACTGTCTCTGATATCAAACGGTGATCACATTAATACCCCAGAAAAACATGCATTTCCTTCTGTGTTGCAGTTCCACAAAAGGATTCTGTACCGATCAAGTTCAATAGCAGGATGTACAAAGTAGTTTTGATAAATTTATGCAAACTCCAGTGTGAATGCTTCTTTTAATCCTTTTTGTAGCAATGTGTTTTAGTTAATACAGAAATTGCACATACAGTTGAAAATTGAATTTAGTGGAAAATAGTACTTTGTGGATGTGTATATGGATGATGCCTGCATTTTGTTAACAAAACAACAAAAAAACCTGTCCAAAGCCAGCAAATAGTTCTTGAGCTGCGAATGCAATACATGCTTCTTAACTCCACAGATGTACTTTCTCCCAACAGTCACATCACAAATTTTAAACAAATGCTACAAATGTCAAACACATGAAATGAACTGACTTAAAATAGGTCTAACCATAAATGGTATTAGTACCTAAAATACTCACTTCTCTAGCGTGGAGAAATAAGAAAATGTAAATGTTGAGACTTCTCTGATTAGCAAAGACACTTGATTATCAAATTGGGGAAATCAGAACCATTTTTACTATCAAACATAAAATGTAATTTACACAAAAACTCCACACATAGCAGAGCATTCCCCTTACCTATTCCACCTGTCTTCTCAGCTGTAGCACTTGCATATTCAAGAATCTGAGTTTTCATGTTTACAGGCTTTTTTACCTTCTGCTTTTAGTATTCTCATTGAGCTTTTACAGCCTGCATGCAAAAGCAAATCTAAGTAAATAGCAATGTTTGTTAGAAGATCATGAAAGCAAGGTTATGGTGTGTGGCATAATTAGTATGTTTTTATATTGACACATTAACAAATATATTGTCTATGATGTTAATGATTTGTCATTATTTTGATGCATATGCAAATTATAATATACATAGGTAAAGAGATCAGTGTGATTTTTTTGCCAGAGGAGCTGGAGAAAAAGCAGGATGATTCTGAACAGCCTGTCCTGGGTTGTCTTCCTGGGATAGTCCATATCCAAGTCTTCTGAGACTGCAGGATGTTCAGTAATTTACTTTTATCACTAGAAGAGGTATAGTCAGTTGGGTAAGGACTTTTGCATATTTTTATTTATGCTGTTATTCAGTGTCAGTATTTATTCTATTTGTATACTTTAAAACCACAAAAGTTCAGGAAATAACCCTTGCCATCTAATCTCATTTGCTATCACTTGAACAGTGAGGCAGTTATTGCAAAATCATAACACTTCACTATTCAAACAGACAGCGTTTTTATGGCCCTCCAACTGAATCTTGCGCCTGCCACTTAATACAGAACATTACCTTTAAGAGAGGTTTGCAGCTGGTATTGATGACAGGCAACAAGACATTTGTCACCTATCCTCTTGGGCAACAATGATCCAGGTGCAAACATAAGCTAGCAGATGCTCATTGGAAAGAAAGAAGAGAACTGTTACTCATTTGTGAACGAAAGTGCTCCTGAATTGGTTTTGCATACGTGACATTTTCAACAGGAATAAGAATCCCTCAGCTATTCCAGCTCAGAGGTGGCAGTTTCCACAGGCTGTACTTGGAACTACACATTCCCTGGTAGGATATGGGGAAATTTGGGAGAAATACTGACACAAGTTAGGAGCTGCAGAAATCAGTAATTTGGAATTTGTCACCTACACACTTAAAGATTTAAATTAGATTGCAACTGGGCAGATAATATTGTTGAGATGCTAATAATGTGCTGTTTCCATACAGTCGTCTCTACCATTCTTTGAACTTTTGTTATCTCTTCAGTTGTGCTGTTGCTTTCTGAAAACATACTCAAAATAAAGGGAAAGGAGATGCCTAATGGGACTAGCAGCTGCATTCAACAGAATGCTTCCACACTTTTTGCAATTTTAAACAACTACACTGCTTCTCATGGGTAGCAAACCAGTTAACATACACACTCTGCCTATCAGTAACCAAACTTCTGTATTGCTTCTTTTTAGTTAATAGAACAGTTGCAAACATTGCTAAAAGAAGTATCAATGATTGTTTAATTACATAAGATGGCAATAACAGAATATTATTGACTAGAATGTGTCTACAAGGGCAAGTAAATGTCCATATGACAACAGCAGAATATCTTGTTCTGTTCAAGAAGTGAATGCTTCTGTGTGACTGGATCTCAGTTCTCAGGAGACTGGAAGTAGATTGCTCAGCTCTTACTGCTTTGCTCAATCACAGCTATTTGGTGATGGCACCAATAGTTTATTTCCTAGACAGCTCTGCAATATAAACTGTAAGAGGACTGAATGTTCATATTTTCATTGACCATGTCTTCATTAGGACTAAGACATGAATAATTCTTCACCTTATTTGAACTTATCTAGGGTCTGCAAGTAACTCTGTGGTAACCAAGGACTATAGCTTGCAAGGGACTAAACAGTAAATGCTGCAACCGTGTTAAATCATGAAAAATTTATTTTCATTACATATACATGAAGGTAAAAGATTTCAGTCAATAGTGTTTTGAACAAGCATTTCTGACATGAGCCTGTTAGTGTAGCTAGGCTGAAACTTAATGCAAAGTTAGTGTTTTGCCTTTATTTAGTAATTCACTTTTAGTGTGTATATACAGAATTCATTTTCCTGTTAGAATACCAGAGACAGTAATATTGCAACATTTACATTCCTCATATAAAATGGAGTAATGTACATTTTCAGCTTGGTGTAGATACATAAATATGTACAAAATAAACATTATTGTAATTAACATATTCAGACCAGTTATTATTTAGCAACATCAAAAGCAGATGCACATAGATTTAAGTGAAAATGGTGAAAAACACCTTTGTGACATTAGTGACCATTATTTGCATATATGAAGTAGTACAGATATAGGCTTGTCTTTCAAGCCTTCTGTGGGCATCCAATAACTTTAGTAAAAAACCAAAACTAATTGAGAAGCATAAGATAATTATATCTATATATGTGTAATGATCAGATGGTTTACTAGGGTCCATCTTGATCACAAAAGGATAACAATGTAAAACATACACATTTGTTCAGAGCATAAAATATTGCACAAAAGCAATTTCTTTTGAGGAAAATAATTCCCATGTTTGTGAACAGCAAAAATGCTTCTTACACATTAAAGAAATAATATATTTGTAGTTTTCTAAACCAAAGAACATTCAATAATACTGTCAAAACTGTCATCCATCAACTTCTTCGCAGCCTGTTTTATGGCAATGGTATGTCATTAGCAAGATTTGGCAAAGAGAGAAGGCAGATAGACAGTACATGTATATATTTGTCACAGGCCAGACCAAATCCAATAGTTACCTAAACCAACTGCTGGATAGTTTCAGTTACCTGACAATTTCAGCCTTAAAGAAATATGGAAGTCTTCAGTGCTAGTCACAGTGATAATCACACAGTAGTAGAGTAAGATTCCATCCTTCTCTGCTTAGAAACCATCTTGTCGGAACTCCCAGTCTGAAGGGCACTTTCCTCAGTATCACTGTCACTGCTGTCTACAAGTGTGTGATCCAAAGTCATCTGACCAGTCCTCCTGGGTAGATGAAAGTTCACCCCACTCTCCTGTATGGAGTTAGTTATAAAATCTTCATCAGAAGAATGAAATGATTCATCGTCTCCTGTGAAATGGTTGACAATGTGAATCCCATCAAAAGTGGGTTGGTCTGAGAAGTTTCTCTGGCCTTTTAGACATTTGATCTGTTAGAAAAAGTGGAAGTTGACAGTTAATCAGAGCTCAAGAGTCCAGCAATAAATGCAAACAACACAAACCCAATGAAAAAAACAAGTGCATTTTCAAGAAATGCTTCATTGAACTCTTACTGGATAAAATGAAAGATCTGAAAGTAGCATATTTGATGATTGACTATTACACTTTTAAGGCTTAATAATCAAGGTACCTAGAGTCAGTAATGAGAAATTCCTCTTTTACTGCATCTTTAATATCCCCACAGGGATGGTTTGTATTTTCTAGAGTGGCCTATTTGTTTTGACAGCACTTCAGCCGTAACATTTTACTTTTACAGCCCCATTCTTTCTTGTAGTGCCTGATTTCTTACTTGAAAAAGCCCCCCCTTCAAAGAACAGGGTCCCAAGTGAATATTGCCAGTTTCTCACAGTCAGAAAAAAATCCCAGAGAATATGTTTAGTTTGGTCTACATTGTAACATTAAGTGTCTTAATTATCTAATTCAGATCCAATGAGATTTCAGATTGAGTAGTATGAGCAAAATGTCTCTGTACAGTGTAAACAGATTGTAGTTGCAGTTTTAAGAGAACATCAAGCAATACAAAAATGATTGTCAGACCATGGACAGATAACATTTTAATTCAATGTGCTGCAGAATGGTAAACAATTTCAACCATGCATTCAAGCTATTCAAAACTAAACCCCAAAGCACTAAAGTCTGGAAAGTCCCCTGTTAATTTCATGAAAAATAACTGCAACTTGTAGAAGAGATTCTGGAGGTTGGTTGGTTTTGTGGTGTTTTGGTTTGTTTTATCTAGAATTTCATTTTTGTTAGCTTTTAGTAGCAAATACCTCAGGGTCAGTTTGCCAGTCCAAGACTATTAAGATAAAAAATCCTGAGGATACAGATAAACGTTAGAAATGGATTACAGAACCTTCCTAATGTCACTCTAAAAGTTTAAAAAGGATAATGCACCAAGTGCTACTTCGGAAGCAACTTTTTAGAGACCTGGAGAATAGAAAGAATAAAACGCTGAAGAGTTTCTTTAAAGAAATCTGTTTGATGTTTCAGAAATCTGAAGCAATATTCACTTTGATAAGTAAGAAGTGTATGTAATGTCCTTGGTATTGACACCAATAGGAGATTTTTACCTGTCCATTTGGGGAAGAAGCAATCTCTGTACTTACCTCGGGCTTGTGCAGATGAAAGTAAAAAAGGTGTTGAAAAAAGATCACAAGAGTCATAATCATGCTAGAAGCCATTAAATTGCATGTTAGCATGTAAAAACTCCAGCTTTTTATGTTATATCAAAAAATGCCTGTGAGGAATATAGGTACATGATGTAGATCTAAATCTTGGTTGTTACTATGCATACTAACTTTAGTTTTTTGCATTTTCTTCACATACACATAGGCTGCAGTTGTTTCATAAGGACTTTGTATAAAGGCAAGCAAAACAGAGCTCCACACTTGCACAGCATAACTCATGATGCAAGCAAAATCAGCTTATACCAAATATCAATATATCTGGAATAGATAATTTTTACTAGCTTATATACCTACATGCAGAAAGCCTGGTACAGACACTCTTGTGTTATTTAGAAATATTATTCCTGAAAATATCCTGCAATATGATCAGATTAGCTGCCACATGAATTTTCCAAAACAGCTATCAATTTTAGTCACTAAGAAAATAAAACACAGAAACACCACAATTTCTTTCCACCCTCACCACAGGAAAAAAAAGAACTGCTGTACAAGTGGCTACAAACTCCATATTAGAGTAAGAAATTATATGCTTGTAGGTCTGTACAGTTAAGCCATTGGTTCACCTGAAATTATAAAGCTGATACTCAATGTTAGTTGTTTTGAACACTCAGAAAGCCAAACCAATGACCTCAACTGTTTTCCTGAAGACTTAAACATGATACCTTTAGATGAACTTATTTAGGTAGCATGACAAAATCATGGTTTCACGGTTTTAGGCAGTAACCTTTCCAAATGAGAGTCTGTGGAAAATGCTGTTGGTGAAAAAAAATCATGAATAGACACAGCCTTTGCCAGTTCCTAAAGGGAGTTTCAGAAAACACTGTGTTATCTTTGTGGATCCTTTCATTAGAATAACAAATCTGTGACCTTCCAGAGACACTTCTGATCTGCAGCTTTACACTTGCCTGCCTTTATTTCTTAAGTACTCCTCACATGCAAGGGGAAACAGACTGCTGTGAAGAAACACGAACATACTGCAGAGAGCACACACTACGCGTCTGTCAGTGGTCACAGGGCTCTGTACCTTCTGTCTGCTTCACAAACGGCCACCTCAGGCAGAACCCTGCGGCACAGACCTGCTTTGTGTTCTGGGGATCAACGGGCAGAAGAGCAACCCTGCTGAGCAGGGCAGTGGGGTCCTGGCACGTGGAAGGCTGAGCTCCAGTCCACACTGGCCCTGGGCAGGCATGAAGGCTAACAGCAGACTAGGTTGCACTGACAAGGGCAAGTGCACTTTGATACTTGAAGATAGTTCAGGGGCCCTTCAACCCAATATTTGTTCAGGAGCATTTCTGAAGGAGCTTGATTATTTGCAATTTTTAGTGCAACGGGAAGGCTTTGTAAGGCTTCTCAAAGCATTTGAAACAACTTGCACACAGCCTGCACTCCAATGCCATTAGACACCAGCGGCCAATGCCAGCATAAAGCTCTAAAATGGAGGTTTCCTAAAATGAAGTTTGGTACTCTCACATAACTTTACAGTCTAGCAAGTGAGGCTCTGCACTTCTAAAAGAAAAAGCAGTATGTTTTTTCAAGCCAGGAACATTACTGTCC
This sequence comes from Orthonyx spaldingii, assembly GCA_013397795.1. Classification (NCBI taxonomy): domain Eukaryota; kingdom Metazoa; phylum Chordata; class Aves; order Passeriformes; family Orthonychidae; genus Orthonyx; species Orthonyx spaldingii. The sequence continues at coordinate 2,199,273 of VZTJ01004015.1, read as the reverse complement.
TGTTGGCTCAGGTGAACGGTCCATCAGCCTAAAATGGTGCCTCCAACAGTGACAGCAGGACTTTCATTTTACCAAGCCTCTGTTCACTTGTCCAGAAGCTGTTGTAGCAAATAGGAGTGAAATCTTTTTCTAGCTGTTTTGGCATACATTTACAGACCAGCTGTCCACGACATTACATTATTTGCTGTCTACCTCCACATCTTCCTGTGCCAGTAAATTCTAGACATTCCTTTATTTGTTTTAAACTAATCTACTTGTTCTAGTAACTACCCCCAAATTCTAATAATGCAGTAATACAGGAACAAGTGGTGAAAAGCAGTTCTGTGGTGATTATTCTGAAACTTGCATCACAACACTTGCTTCAGCTTTCTCTCTAGAGCAGATGAGTTCCAATCCATTTTAGCCTCTCATAATCAGGCAGTAATCAAGACAACTGTTGTTTCAGTTGCCCTTTAATTTCTCTACAGACCTTCTTTAAACTCTCTACATCCATCTAGATACCAAGTAGCAATGCAAACCCCTTTATTTAGTTTTTAATACACTTCCTATTGATGCCCAACATCGCCTTGTCTGATTTGGCTAGTGCTGCGTGCTAAGCCAGTGATGTTAGAGGACTCAATATCAACTTGAAAACATCTTTCCTGATTTGTAACTATCAATTCTATGTTTGCCATTGTGTAGGTATGGCTTAGATTTTGCAATAGATGCAATAGACCTTATTCACACTGAAGCTCATTTGTCAGCTTTTTAAGACAGACTGGAGATTCTTGCTGTCAGTGTTTCATTTAAACATGGAAAAAGAGCTGAAGGTAGGAACTAAAGCATTAAGCCAAGATCTTGCCATTCATCTAGTCAAGCACATGGACACAATGGGAAATCCAACTAAGGGCTTGGAATGCAGGATGCGTGGAGCCAACCCAAACACCCCCCCATACCCCAGTGCTACTCTATCCTTATCCCTTAAGGAACTGCAGTCATGTTGAGCAAAGTATGTACATGCACCCCAGGGTCTCTTACTTTCTGTTCTGTTTTGTACAAAGAGTCAGTATTGGTTAAAGGCTTTCAGTTTTGGCTCTGGCCTTCCTTCATATGAAGGGAACTAGGTCTCTGTCACTCCAACAAGTGACATTTAAATGAACCTGTTTCTTACTGCTTCAGTTTTGAAAGAATCTCAAATCTGATCACATCTGCTTAAAAAAAAAAAAAAAAAAAAAGGCAACCAATAAAAAAACCAGGTGTGGTAAACCCCATGTGTTTTGCTTTTAATTCTCAAATCTAGGTCATATTGTCTAGATGACTGCAGCTTCAACCCAGTTCTCGCTACAGCACATTCACATGGTCTTTAGGACATTTCAAAGGGTTAATAACATTTTGTGATCAAAATATATATCATCACTATCCCTTCAAAAGCCAGCTGAATCAAGAACAAAATCTTAATGAGTGCATTTATATACCTTCCTGTGTCTAAAGTATTCAGCATTTTAAAGACAAACTATGTCTACTGGTTAACATACGAAAATACTTTAACTGTACATATTCTTAACAGGTACCAGTGTACTTCCACAAATACAGAAGAGCTGAAAAAAGGCTAACAATCAGATCCTTGAACCTTAGAATAAACTTTCTTACCTGATGCTGACTGCCTCATCAAGCCAGGCATGAAGGAGAAACAGTAAAGAGAAATTTAGAAGTTGTAAACAATTAAAAAGGTGTTCTATATTAAAGCATAGATAGTTGCAAGCAAGTTATGTTTCTAAGTTCCTTCGAGTTTTTTGACTAGGGAACATGTCAAATTTTCAAGTGGAATTTTGTGAAAGAGTTTGACGTAAGCTTGGGAGACATTGTTATGTTGTAACCTGTGAGGTTTTAAGCTAGGATTTCAGTGGTGAAAAGTCAAATTAAAATGCTACTGTCTGCTCCCTTTAAAAGGCTTCAGTAAGTAAATCTTGAAATTTACTCAATTCCAAAGTAGTACAGACAGGTTTTAACAAAGCTTGCCAAGAAATACTAAATCTAGTCACAGTAAGATAACTAAGCAATACACAAGTGAGGTCAAAATATGACCACTGGCTTGGGTGAGTAAAATTGGTTTTGGTGGAAGGTAATATGTCAATTTAAATGTTTATTTAAAGAATAAAGATCCTGAACTCTCAGTACTTTTACTTATAGTGAAAGGAATCTAAAAATCAGAGTTCCCTCTTTATTTGTTCCAACCTTAGTAACAGTTGAAACTCTTCATAAGATTTCCTACTTAAAACCCAAACAATATTCAAAAGAAAACTAGAATGTTGCTGAAAATATGATCTAACCACATTTAGCTGAAGAAACAAGTCAGAAGCATTTTCAAATACCTCTCCTGTAATTCAGAAAAACATTGTAAACTTGGCAACATGAAAACAAGAGATTTAGAAGTCAAAACCTAATTACAAGCCAATAAAAAACTAGTTATGTTCTATTAAATTATAATCACATTTAACATGAATAAAAGCAAATTAATTGGAGTCCTGAAAAATTCCTGAGACTGCCCACAGCAATTAATGGGATCCCTTATCATACTCAACAGCTGACTGCTAGTTAGTGATGACTCTCCCATTGTAAGGAGATAACTTCAGTTCAAGGCATACAGTACTACACTATCACTTCTTTAATAACTCTCCCAACTAACTTCTTTTGGAAAAATGCTTACCACAGAAAATCAAGTAATTGGAGCATTTCCAACAGAATTAGTGGGAAGTATGTTGCCATTAAGGACATGAATATCAGTCCAGACAAATATTACATCCAGCAGGTACTGCAATGCAGAAGTCATTCTTCTCCTGTACTCAGCACTAGTTAGGCTGCACTTTAAGTGCTGTTTTCAGTCCTGGGCCCCACAATTTAGGAAGGATGTTGACATGCTTGAACACATCCAGAGAAGAGCAACAAGGCTGGTGTAAGGTCTAGAACACAAACCCCACACGAGCGGCTGAGGGCACTGGGGTTGTTAAGCCTGGACAGAGGAGGCTCAGGGGAGACCTTGTCACTCTACAACTCCCTGAAAGGAAGTTATAGCAAGATGGGGGGGTCTTCTCCCAAGCAACCAGCAACAGGGCAAGAGAACACAGCCTTAATCTGTGCCAGGGGAAGTTTAGGCTGGACATTAGAAAAAAATTCTTCACAGAAGGTGTGATTGGGCATTGGAATGGGCTGCCCAGGGAGGTGGTGGAGTCACTATCCCTGGAAGTGTTTAAGACTGGATGTGGCACTTAGTACCATGGAGTTGAAAAGGTGGTGTTAGGTCATACGTTGGACTCTGTGATCTCAAAGGTCTTTTCCAACCTAGTTAATTCAGTGATTCTGTGATTTTTGGAGTTTATAAATTGATTCAATCTAATACAGCTGCAGTATAATTTATCCACTTCTTCGAGCAATTGCAGCAAAAGCCCCTTGAAACTGGCAACAGAACTAATCAGAAATCAGAGCAAGTAACAAACTCCAGGCTGGATAATCCTACTGTGGGCCCAAGCGAGAATAGCAGTGAATGACCATATTAAATGCCTGAACAGATCTAGGCTCCTTTTTCTGGCTGTGCCAGTGTGGCTGCTATTCTTAAAAGTTAAAAAACCCAGAGCGTCTCTGGACTGACTTTTTTTTCCCATCTATAGTAGGCTTAAAAGCAACAGTCATGAGGTACTACAACATTAATTGAATCTGCCCCACTCATCATTAGCTCTTTGGAAACCAAGGTTGTGTATGCAATTAATTACTGAAGTCTCCTGTTTAAGGAAACTATTACCTTTGTTTTTGAAACTCATACATTTAAAAGGATGATCAAGAGTAACGTATTGGTATACAACCTGAAATATTTATCTCAAATGAACTTTGCTGACCATATCACTAGACCCCTCCAATGTGTTGTAAGTGAAAAGCAAAAAAAATCAGCAGAGAATTTCCAAGACTGAGTAAGGTCAGGCTCTAGGTTTTTTTTAACAGCACTTAAAGATTTGGCCTCTGTTTTAAATTGCCAGCTTCTGTAAGTCATGTTCAGTATAAGAGTAACTCAAAATGTGTTACAAAATCCCTATAGCTGTCAGGAAGCTTAAATAAGATATATGGAACAATTTTAATGCATTAAAAGAAAGCCCATCTCCAGTTGTCCATCTGTTTATTTCATATTGCTCTGAATGTACTCTTAAATTTCTTAAGTTTTTAGAAAAAGTGGGTTTTTTCAACATTATCATTTTGAGAGCACTTGAGCTAAACCAAAATATGATGTTAAATTAAATGTATGTTGTATATCAGTTTTACCATAGACAAGTCTGCTGTATTGTAAACGTGACAAAGAATAAAACCAGCAACAAGTGTTCAGACCAGAAGGTTTCCAGTGAATCAGAACAGGAAACCAATAAAGCGATCAATGGGAGGTCATGACTTTTTGATCACTGCACTATATGGTTAAAGTATCTGGTTTTGATGTAATCAAGTTAAACTTTGAAGTTATGTATCAAATATGCAATTGAAATAGCAACAGCACTGAGGAATACCCAACTTTTATGCTATTTTGAAAAGAAGACAGTATTTGGTAACTGTGTCAGGTTTTATTTCTTGAGGGAATTTTTCTAAGATCTGACAGGTTTGTTGTAGTGAGACTGTGCAATTCCAAAGGAAGTTTCAAGATGACAGGCCTAGGAATTTTCCTTCTACCTGCTAGCTAGTTATTTATAGAAAGTTCCCAGAAATTCTTTCTACAAGAAGCTCTAATGGAAGTGTTTATTCGGAGTGAGGGCATGGCAACAACAATATATTAAAACAGCAGTATAATCACACTTACTGTATTGCAATTATTATATTCAAGAAAATACCTAAATCTCATTACTCCTTCTCCCTACCATATGCATCTATAAATACACACATTACTGAAACCTCAAGCATTAACTAGAATGTACCGGCTGATAGAGACTGAAAATGCACCCATTACAGGCAGCAGTTACAGGAAATGATCATTTCACACTTTTACTCTGTCCTTTTAAAGCAGGACTTAAACTCAGCATTTTTAAATGGACTAAGTAACTTTTTTGCCCCTAATTGCAGAAACTACTTTAATCTGTGCTGGCTGCCACTCAGATTGATAAAAGGATTTTAGGAGGTATTTCCACTGTTTGCCTCACTTATATTCAGATAAGCTTACAGAGACCTATTACAAGCTAATATATAGCAGTCTTCTCCTGAGCTTGTTTCCTCCTATAGCTGGCACCTGTGTATGGGTGCTAACACAATTTTTGCAAGGAACCACCACTCAGATAAACCAGTAGAACCTCAATTCTTCCATTTTTTTAATCCCCAAAACTTGATTTACAGTTGGAAAAACATGACAGACCCCGACATAGCTCTAATCAGTAAAGCAGACAGGTCATGCAGCTTCAACAATCAAGAACATTATTGCCATGATAATGAAATAACTTTATCTATAATCAGTTTACTTGCTTTGGCAATCCATACAAACTCTAAAGGACACTGTGTAATTAACTATAGCTAGTTATATTAATCTCTAATGCTGCAATCAAGAACTATTACATTGCTCAGTAAGACAGATCTGGAGCTTTGATGCAGTAGGATACAGTCAGGAAAAAAAAGGGGGCAAATGTTTATAAAAACAGCAATCACCAATCTTCATTTATTTTACCATTGAATTCAGTCTGTCACACTAGGGTCAGTGAAACAGTTAAGATTCACACCAAAAACCATTGCCCTCATGCAAGTAAACAAACTCATACCTGTTCCATTTACGGACAGACTACATCACTGTCCTGGTTACACTGATCACATTTAGAGGTTTCCTTCACCCTCAGGACGGATGGAAAATATTTTGTTGATGGTGGTGTTACCAGGGGGTAAGGGAGAGGAATCAGCCTTATTGGTTGCAAAGATGATGATTAATGGAATGAAGTACAATTATTATGGAACCAATACTGTTATTTTGGGCAAGTGTAACATGTCTGTGTTAATTACACTGTGACCACTCAAAGTGAATTGAATTAAACAAATGATAGTCATAAAATATACAGGGATTTCATTGTATCTTCCATCTGCCTGTCCATTGCTTATTTAGTGAGATCGTTGCTAAAGCTAGTTGCTTTATTAAGGGAGGGGTAACTAAATTGGAGAAGGTTACTGGATAATTAAGTCTCCCAATCAGTTCAGTCTTTCAGTAACAATCTGGGCATTATTAAGCCAGTATAACATCTCTGACTCTTAAGGAAAAGCTGAGTTAAAGGAATAAAGCAATTCACTTTTCTAAAGCACAGAGTATATATTTAACTATCCTGTGTAGACAAAGCTGCTACATTAGATTGGGTGTTTGCAAACCACATGACCTCACAAACGCTATCTTATCACATCACAGGTTCCTCAGACTGACCACAACCACTTAAATCAGACTCTGCCAGCACAGAGGCTCTGTAACTTTGACACGTACTAGTAAAGCAACTACATTTTTAGCTGTCCTTGCAAGAACTTTGCTGGTGGGGAGGGAAAAATCTGATCATCTCTTGTCCAACTGTGCTTGCAAGATACGGTAAAAGAAAAGCACATGATTTATTGTGCTATAAACTTCCACCACAAGCTGAAATGCTTACTTTGTAAATCTGAGGGCTAACATATTTCCTCTCAGGGACAACATTTCTTATCAAGTAAGAAAACATTTATAGAGAGTCACATATTTTGAAAGCATATGTCTAGTGAAAAAAACTATTAGATGATGTTAATGTGACTCTAGTCTGTATTGAGAAACAAGTGCTTTACAAGAGTTAATACAGGTCTTTCAACCAACATCACTGAGAACTGTGTTTTACTGAGAACTATGAAGGAAGAACAACTGACTGAAGTGAAAATTCACTGGAATGAATCCCACAAATTTTAGCTGGTTCTATAAAAGTGAGCAGGTAAAATGACAGAGAGAGACAAACACAGATGTGGTTGTACTACATGAAAAAGGAATAGGACACTTCTCCCACAAGAAATGGGGGGAGGAAGGGGGAGGGATAAGTTGGCAAGAGACTGAGTAAAAGAACATTATGTCTAATTGCAAATATTACAGAAGGAGTACTAAGCCTTTTGGGCCTGGCTGGTTTTGCCTTAGTTCTGATGACAGAAATGTTACCTATTTCTGTTCCTCAGGTACTTAAATGGTGATAAATCTGATCTTCTCTCATTTGCACATATGATCTGATCCAGTGCTATCCATCACTCTCTAGGTATGTCTTCACAGACCTTGAAAAAATTTCTGGTAGGTTGAACATTAACTAGAATTCACTTTCCCCAGTTAATCCTCATATCTCCATTATGCAAAGCTATGTTATTTACTCCAAGTTATTTGCTCTGCTTCTAAATGTAGTCTAGTGGTGCATCAGATAAGAGAACATTTGATTTGGTAAGCATTGAAGCATTGAATTTGACTGAATGGAAGCTTAGTAATAAAATTAACAGAGGACAGGAATAATGCTTCCCACTGGTATCCCATCTTCAAACCCAGATGCAATTATGAGAGAAATAGGAGCTAGGAATGCTGCTAGAAGTGGCCAGCCCATCTTGTGCTACTCCAGTGGGCCACAAGCAGCATCATAATTTTCTTTTCATCTATGGCCAATGGAGGAATCATCATTTAGCTGTTTGTAAAGATATTCCCTCATCTCTTCAGGGGACAACCTGGACCAATCTGTGCTGGGGCCCAGAACCACTCACTGATTAAGATTATTAGCTAATAATAAAAAAACCAAGGAGGAAATTATTCGACAACTTTAAAACACAGTTTACCTATCATATGAGTTTATGGTATTTAAGACTAAAGGAACTGTTAATGTGGTTTAATATTTCATTCTGTATACTACAGTCCATTGAATTTTATTTAGGTATTTTATTGTGTGGCCCATATTGGTGAATTTTTTTAATCCTTCACACTGATGGGCTACAAGTTCACTTCCCTTCTCCATTTTAGTTTCAGCAGTGAAAGCCTAGAAAGGTAATGTGAGTTGCAAGATGTATCCTTAATTCAGCCATATAACCAATTACTCCTTCAGTCACAACTTATACATTATTTATCTGCAAAGTGATTACTTAAAGGGTCTGAATTTTATTTACACAAGCAAAATCTTTTAAAAGCATAGTATTTAATCTCCAACTTTTATATCTCTTTTCATTAAGCCAATGTTAGCTCACCAGGAACAAGATCAGACCAAGAGATAACACCTATATCAGAATCCTACTGACTTCATTAGGTTCTTAAAACATAATATCAGATCCATTCCTAGATAAACTATACGTACGTGGAAATGCAAGAGTAGTAAACTAATGCTCACTACTTCTTTGAAGAGCCATCAAGTTTTCAGATACTGAAATGGAAAAGACCTTGAAAAGTGCCCCATCTTCTGCATTGTCAATATGCAAGAATTCAACCTCTAGAATTTCACTTAAAGGTACTATTATAAAGTATTTTAAATGCCTGGAAAATTATTTTGGCAGAATAATAATGCTCCAGTCATTTGCCATCTTGTTCTTTTCCATCAGGCGTGCTGAGATATTGTTAACTGGACAAGTTTGCAGAGGGTTTTCTAAATGCTGGAACAGTGTGCCACACTAACATCAGAATTTTGTTTTTCATTCAAATATCAAACACACCTGCATAAGACTTGCACATCATCCTTGCTTCTTCTCAAAATATTGCAACTAATTATTTGTCAAGAGGATATCTCATTAGAAAGAAACAGCTAGGAGAAAATTCTGTATTCTCCCTCTGACATTGGTCAATAGCAGATGCATGCAGAAAAAAAAAAAGGCAAAATATGTAGTGGTACTTTCACAGTGTTCTTCCTAAACTCCAGCAAGCAGCTCTCTAAAATCATGGGGGGTGGAATAGTCCCTGCAAATGCACAGATGTCAAAATAAAATTGAAAAATGGCCTATCTTCAACATCCATATTCGTGCCTTCTAAGGAAAAAATATTTTAAGTGAAGGAAGCACTGTTTCTGTATGTTGCTGTTGCCCTTCATAAAGCTGTTCTCTAACACAGAGAGCCGATACACATCTGCAGTCCCAAATTGTAGAGGCTACTTGCTTTTGTGGACTTCAACACGTGTTAGGCAGAATTCAGCTTTCAATATGAAAACTGTCATAAGGTTAAACCAAATCCACATTTGAAATACCGTAGTATACAAAGATAAAAAACTGAAATTTAACAGCAAAACAAACATACTAAAGAATTCCAAGAGAGACAAAAATCACCTAACAGTGTGACAAAGGCAAACTTGGCAAAGTTTCACGTGAAATAACTTAAGCACTTCAGTCCTAAATCACAAAGTCTGAAAGACTGGAAACCACTTGCTTTTGTCTCCAAAGGTGTCTTGTGGTCTGTCAGTGTAGTTTGTGGGTAAGCACGTCAATTCTAATCTTTTGTACCACCCCTGTAATCTAGGTAACACATACAAGCCTTGCAACATCCAACAGGAAGCAGAGGCAGATGCTGGGTAATATCTATAAAGTGACTGCACATACAGAGGGGTAGTGCATGAAATGCAGAACTTCAGCAGTTTATAAATCATTTAATTCCATTCAGTTTGAATTAAAAGGAAAAGGTGGGAAACTGCAAGCAACCTCCTTGTTTCTCCAGTATATGATTTGTGTTTAAAAGAGTAACAGCTTGTTCAAGAGTCATAGTTTTTTCTTAAGCCTTCGAATTTACTTTTGGAAACTTGTAAGAGTCCAAACTTCCAATGTATTCATTTCCACATACCTTAACAGCTTTACTTCAGTACTACCTACTTAGTGAGATGTTCTCTTTTCACAGAAGTTGCTTTCATTTAACATTTTTAGATCTAATCAAAGGCAACTTCTGTGAAGCACTAGCAATCCTCATGCAGCCTGAAAGTGTCTAACCATGGTACAAATCTTGCAGTGTCTATGTGCTCATGCCATTTATGTTACATCAGTTAAAGCACATGAACTGGAAGATCAAGTGACAGAATAGACTGATCACTAGGCTTTATTTCTCCTGTGCCAAACACCAGGCAACCAAACTTCTGTACCCACTAACAAGAGTAACAAAAGTTGCTTCACTGAAGCTGCACCCTGTTGGGGCTGCACAATGGGAAAGCATTTTAAGTTAAAATCCCACTAAGCTTGAAGTCAAGAATGCTGCAGAGATAGCTTTAAGAATGGGAGGGAAATGGAGGAAGAAGGAAAATGCTAGGTGGAAGGACTTCAATTAATGAAAAGAACAAATGGCAACTGAACACGAGATTGTGAAAAGGCAAAGAGGGTGTCTAAGGCTAGTATATATCAAAAGCTCTCAAAGAAGTTCACATCATGACTTCCTGTTTGTGATGATCCTCAACATTTCAGATTTTCACACTAGTTTCAGCCTTCAACAATAAAGTCATAAGTCACAACCACCTAACAACTTTGTACCCAATAAAGTAACTCAGCCAATAAGGAGGAAAGGAAGTACAGCACTTAAATATACATGATTTATCACAGGATTAGCTACTGGCTAACTAGAAATACTTCAGTCTGAGTGTCCTTTCATTATGCATCAGCTGTTCTTTGAATATTGGTAGGTTGTGTAAAAGATTACAGGATAGCTGTCAGTAACTTGCTAGGGAATGAGCATAAAACCAGATATGTTTACTGAAGTTCAAAATGCAAGTGAGTAATAATTGATCTACATGTATGTGATTTCTGAGTGAAATCATGGTTGCACTGAGGAATTTAAAAATTAATTCACTATTTTACATAACATTACAAACTACACTCAATATTTGTATTCTAACTCCTATTTGGTTGTTCAGGTCAGTGCAAAGAAAGAGGTGCATGTAAGTAGATTTCAGATAATGTGCACAGAACCATAGAATTGTTAAGGTTGGGAAAGGCCTCTACGGAGTCCAACCATTAACCTAACACTGCAGTGTTCACCACTAAGGCAGAAGTTTGCAGAGGTCTAGAGTCAAAGTCTACAACCTCTTGGTACAATGTTCTCAAAGCTCCAAATTTTGTCTGTTTGTTCTCCTGAAGTGTTCATCAAATACATGTTTAAGACTTACTCTGAAGTAGTCAATATTCAACTCAACTTACCATGCTATAGAAATCTTCTGGTTAGGTGTAAAAGGAATCAGGCAGGCAGCTTGTTAGAACAAGCTGAAAATCCAACAATTCCATTTATAGTTATTTTACTGTGTTTGAATGGTAAGAAAAAAGGCATATTTTTCTATTTAATTACCTTGTACATTTAATACCACTGTGGCTCATTGGTTCAGTTTTGCATGCCATATGACCAATTTCCAGTATGTGCAGTTTTATTCAGTAACAGGAACACAACTTGAATTTACTACAAATAACTCTTCTTTTATTATCTGAAGACTGACTGTAGCATTACTATTCCTAGATGAGTAATAAAAGCAGCTGAAATTTATCCTTTAGGCTGCAAGCAGATTATACTTAAGAAGCATGCAAAATTTTGAGCTCAGAAAATGATGACCAAAATGAATTTTATTTTTTAAAAGTTTAGTTTATACTTACAAAAACTTCCAGCCAATTGCCCTTTGTAATCTGAGTCCATAGATTAGTCATTTGATACAACAGAGTTCCAACACGTAGCTGATTTAGGTTACCACATTGGAACAGGTGAGAGAAATAGCTGAATACTAAGGGCCAAACTTTTCTCATTTAGAAATCAAGAGATGGTACAGCAGCAGCTTGTTGCACCTGTGCCATAGCAAACTCCCACCTCCATCCCACCTTTTAATGAAGAATTCAGCTTTAGACACTGGGCAGTAACAGTGGCTCCCTGCTGTCCTTATTGGTGTTCCTCACTGATATTCTAGATTTGCCCTGTGCCTGGCTATTAGCCTGGCTTGCAAACACTGGTGGAACAGTAGACCTTTCACAAGAACTCTGCAATTACGATGGATCATGCTGTTACCACAACTTGGTACCATCACCATCTGATGGATGATACCACAGAAGAGAATTAAAGTATGTAGCTCCTCCAAGCTCCACTGATACAGAAACGTATAATTCACACTGCTGGCCAAAGGCACAAAATAGTGTTTTCCAAAGGCCAGAATATGGACTTAGTCTGCAATTACTTGTATTCAATATAGAATTTGGTCATTATTTTGTTCCATCCTTCAGATGGAGAACCTGCAACTTTTCTGGTGAAAAAATCCATAAAAATGCAGTGCTGGAGAAGAAAAAAAGTTAAATAAGCAGAATCAACACTGATGGCCATGCCAAGACATTTCATCTTGTTTCACACATATCTCTCCCACCCCTACCTTAAATTATAACTTTTACTTTAATTAACATTTGCATTTATGTGCAATTTAAAGTTACACTATTACAATATATTAGAAGGTAACCATACAGTCACCAAGAGCTCTGTTCCTTTTCCAGTGCCCTTTACATGCTAACCAGTTGGGAGATTGTGGTCAGCATGTCACATACACTATCACCCTATCTTCAGGAAGATGGATTTGCAAATGTGTAACGTTTCTTTTAGCTTTTGCAGAAGTAGAATCAGAAAGCAGCTAGCCAAAAAACAAATAACATGTTCATTAATGGATATATGAAGACACTTCAGTGCAGATTTAAGAAAGTTGTTCATTTAACTGGCATTGACTGAATTATACTTATCCTAACATTTAGCAGTTGAGAGCAAACATTTTGCCTCTTTCTGTTGCCATTTTCTTCAGATTTTGCTTTTTGAGGAAACACTGCAGGAAACACTCCTTTCCCTCTTAAGATTTTATTTAAAAACTAGACAAATTGATACATAACAGTAAGGGGGAAAGGGAAAAAAAGATCATTAATAAACAAAGACTTCCAGTCTTGAAGAAAGTCTGTGTAAAGAAACATGCAGAATGCTGCCAAGGTAGAACGTGTCTATTACATACAGAGTTTCATAAAGTCATAGAATCACTAAAATCAGAAAAGATTTGTAAAATCATCAAATCAAACCATTTATTCTTACTGTTTCTGTATATCCTGGAATGATTTCCTTCCTATAGTGTTTACCTAGTTTGGAAATAAAAAATTTAGCCACCACAAAAGCACATATCTGGAAGAAGAATGCTCTTCTACATGAAATTACTCAAACTCTGCTATTGTTGAAATTCATACTCTTCATAGCATTTGCTTTCCATCAAATTGAAATGCTGATAAAGATGTGTCTAGACTGAACTGTTTAGGAAATCACTGGTGTTACTCAGAACTATCGTTATTCTGTGAGCTTATGAACGTCATCTTCATTCCAACCTGTTCAGATTAACTTACACACATTAGAGACATACAACATTGCCTGCCTTCATGACAGTTCAGTTGGTCAGCCAGGCATATAACAAATGATTGTATAAAGAAAGTCATGCAACAACTTTCCAACCGTAATTCCACTTTTCCCCCAAAGCAGTGTTTCTTACCTTTTTACCCAACACCAAGCAGAGGAAAAAGTCAGTACAGTGCCTTATTTTGTTCATAATGCAAAAATACACTAAATATCTGGCTTTCTGTGAATTCTTCAAGCAAGCAACAAAGCAAACTAGTTAGAGTGCTTTAATGGAAAAAGCCAGGTTATTGATTTTTAAATTTGTTTTTAAGTGAGCTTAATGATTGGTAAAGGTGCTGGACTGATAGCCCTGGAGACTATCCTCAATCTATAGCATAGAGATCTATAGCAGAGACAGCATTCCAGGATCCTCAACTGTGTTATAAATCTCAAGGGATTGATCCTAAAAGCTTGGATCTACTAAGATTGTTATGAAAACACTATCTACACTCACAGAAAGGATGTGTTTATTTAATAAAAGCAAAAAAGGCAACAAACAACTAGGTTGAATTGCTCTACAATACTATGGTTTTAAGCAACACTCTCAGAGCTGTGTGTGAAAAGGCTCTGGAAACAGAAGCACACTCTGCTGCAAAGATGACCGGGCATTTTGCACACAATGTAGTATTAGGTAAAGACATTTCCTCACAATGCAGCATGAGCTGAAATGAGCCAGTGAGCACAGGAGTTTCATAAGCCATTTCAGTTTCAAGACCTTCTGATCTTTTTAACTAACAGAAAGTTACTACAACTATTAGAGCAAGGAAGTTTGAAGGCAGAAATTTCATAGATTGAAGGTTTTGGCAGTTTAAAACTTAAAAATCTGTTAACTGATATTAAGCAAGCATCCTTTTTTTTTTTTAAGCAATCTCAGTATACTACCACATAAAATTCATCCTTGCAACAGCAAGAACCAGAAAATTTACACATGGATTCTTCTACTTGTACAAATGAAGTTTAGTTTTTAACTATAGTAGCCTTAACAGTTGCAGCACATAAAGAGATAAAGGGGCTTATTTTCTTATATGCAGTTCCAAATGGAGCAAATGCAAAATGAACATGATCAACTCATGAAATTAAGGAAAAAGCCAAGACGGAACATAAATGCCAATCTCATTTAATGTCTAATCACGTAACTAAACACTTTTTTGTTCTCTTACATCCCAAGATAAAGGCAAGATTCATATGTAAGAGTTCTATTGCATTCATTTAAAATAATGTATTTTGGCAAAAACAGGTACTGAAGATGTAGTAAGTGTTAAATAAGCAAAACCTGCTACAGGTGAAAGGACAAAAGGTACAAGTGATCAGAGAGTGTAGTATAATACCACTTACCTCATGATGCAGCTCAGCTATCTGATCTTTCAGTTCTCTGATGTACTGGTTAGAATCAGATGTATTAAGCTGCCCTTGAATTTTTCCTTCTTCTTTCTGTTTTGGTTAAAAAAAGGCATCATATTCAAATTATTCTAAGATCTACTATATTAAAAATCTTATTTTAAGTCTCTGCATGTTTTTGTCACGAACAGAAGCTATTCCCAGACACCACCCAGCACTTTCATTTGGTTGAAGTTACAGCAGGTATCTGGAGGTGACAGTGGCTCAGACCAAGCTGACTCTCTCAACAGTACCAGGCAGGATTCTATGGAGGAGCATGAAGAATTAACAGCTTCATAGGTGGAATCCACATCCTATGTACATGAGTTTGCATTTTAGTAAACCACTCCTACAGAATACTATCAATACGTAGAAAGTTGTAGTGTACTTTATTTTCACTAAAGTTTACATGTAGCAACAAGACATTTCCTTTTGTCTCCAAGTAAACAAAACAGTTCTTTCCTCGCATTGTGGAACATGCACTGGGAAGCACTACATATGACAAGCTTCTTTTGTCCTGTAAGAAGAATTGTAACATCCAAAATATTGTGGTATTTGTCATGTTCCAGTTCTAGACAGCATAAATGAAGAGAGGAATGTCCCCTAATACCAGTGCTTCAAGAGGTATACAGAAAAACTGGCAAGTTAAAAAAAAAACAAACCAAAAAACCAAAAAAAAACCATATGAGGAGGAATAGGACATTTCCTTCATTTGTCAATCAAATGCAGCTCCTACATTTCAGGATGCTTGAAAAGGTTTCATCTGCACTGAATGCCTGCAGCACTGGTTTCCATCTTGTCCCTAAAGGGAATCCTAATGTGACTGAACCAAATTTGACAGATCTGAGATAAATAATCACCCTGACGAGGAATGCACTCCATGTCTTCTGCTTGCTACTAATAACATGCAGAACAACTCTGCTCTTGACTTTTTCCAGCTAAGTAATTTCTGAAGCAGCCACCAGCTCAAGAGAATGCAAGCACCTTGATTTTGTATAATTCTTTACCTTGACTGTAAATCACACACAAGCAATATATTACAGAAATACAAATATAATGGGAATAGCTTGTTTTTCTACCTATAGGTCCTTTTGATGAAGTTTTAATTACACTTGAAAAACAGTTTACTTCAACAGCCAAATTGAAAGTCATTTGCAAAAAGAGGTTAAATACCTTTTAGAATGGAAAGTGTTAACTGTTCCTCAAAATATAAGACAAAAAGCTTTAATGGAGAGGTTCCTTTAAAACATCCCTCTGAAATATAAACCCCAGGACAGAATATGCTACCTTCCAAACCCTTTTGCTGAATGAAGAGAACTATCTAGAACACTGTCAGTGTTGGCCATACCAAAGCAATACCTCTTTTTTCAGGCTTTGTTTTTTCTTGAAGTGAGGTATGCATTACAAGGTTACTCAAAAAATAATTTTGTCATATTCACTATTAATTCCCGCAATCTGTAACATGGAAGAACAAGATACTTTAAGGCATAATTCCATACTGAACCTAGTTTGGACCATACCTAGTCCAAAGTAACCTATGGCTAAATTCACACACACACAAGTAGTATTAACAATATTACTAATAGTTCCTGTCCTAAATAGTTTAAAAAATTCCAAATGTAGCCTAATCCAATGATCTCCCTCTACAAGAATGACTATTGGCCTATGAAACAAAAGCAACATAACCTGCAGACACTAAAAAATACATCATCATATGAAAAAATTTTCCTTGCCGTCAGACACTAAGATTGCACACAATGAGAATGACCTGATCTCTTGAGGTAGCAGGAATCTATGGGAGAAATGCTTAAGTCCCTTCCCTCTGTTTGAAACCTTGACTTTCCCGTTTAAGCCTCTTACTCTAGGGACTCTGCTATGTCACTGTACACTGTGCAATCAAAATGCAGTAAAACAAGGCTTTAGCAGAAATAGAACAGAGGTGCCATAGCCCTTTGAAAACAGAAATGTAATAAACAGCTGAGCTTATGTAGAAACTGGGTGCACAAGAGGCCATGAAACAGGTGCTCCCAAGGTAAGTCAGGACAGACTAACAGCAGAAGCAGTAACATTTAGCAGGTTGGGTTTGGCACACAAACAGCTGAAAGCTGTTAGCATATATCATATGGGAATTACACACTTCCATTACATTTGAGTGATGTTATTGTTACTTTTTGTTCTAGAAATAGCACTGTAAACTTAATGCAGACATTACAGAATAATTGTGTGTATTTGCTCACAGAAGAACTGACTGTAGCTACAGTCAGTTGGAGCTGAGTGGAAGGCATAAGTCTGGCTTGCAAGATGCCCATTAGTAGTGAAAGGCAAGTAAGTTTCAGTTTTCCTTTCAGAACTACAGATTTTGTAGAGCTGGCAATTCAAACACACAAAAACACAAACAAACAAACAAACAAACAAAAAAACAAACCCTGCAATGGTATTTTCTACATACTTTAAAAAAGGTCATGCTGTAACTTCCTCTTGCAACACTGAAAAAACTAGGGATCAGAAGCTGATCCTTTTAACTTGCTGCAAAAAAAATCACCTATTTCTAATTAAATAATCCCATGTTCTGTGGGCTACCAAGCCTATCTAGAGTGGATAAATTGGAAGAATGACACAAAAAAAAATTAGGACGAGGTATCAGAGTCTTCTTTACAGCTGCTATTCATCCCTGACTAACAAAAAAGATACAGTCTACTAAGTTGAGCATGCCATTGTCTTTTAAAGATGCTCATGCAAGCGTGGTAGCAAACCACTGGAAAACATGCAGGAATCAGACACCATAGCATTAAAATATATTTTAACTTCTATCAAAATATCTAAATTAGAGACTAAATAGTAATTAGACAGTTGAAAGCTTACATATGTCTAATGAACAAAACAATCCTTCAAAGTTTTATCTATCATATTATGATTTTTAAGTTACCCAATATTCTTTAATACGGTGAAATGAGACTGATATTTCTCATCAATACATACACTTTTATACAAGTACAAAGTATTACTGTGATCTTCCAAACTGTTTCACCTTCCAGTAACATTTCATGCTAGAAAATAATCTAAACTTAATGCAAATAATTCCCACCTTCTGATGAGCATTCATTCACCAAAGGCAAATTTTAATGTAAGGAACTTACATTTGGTAGTAATATTCTTTAACAGTAGTTTTTCATTAGGGGAGCTTGATACCACCACCCCTCAGCCTCCTTTTCTCCAAACTAAACAAGCCCCAAATCCTTAGCCACTTCTCACAGGACCTCTTTTCAGCCCTTTCCCCAGCTTTGTTACCCTCTGGACACATTCAAGGACCTTCACATCCTTCTGAAATAGTGAGGCCCAGAACTGCACACAGCACTCAAGGTGAAGCCATACCACCAGTTACTACACAGTTGCACTGACATAAGAAAAGTTAAACTGCTTTCATGCCACTTAATTTCATTTAATGTGGCATTTACTTTAGTAGGAACTGGACATTTCTCTCTGCATTGGTCGTATACTGTGCTTTAATAGTTTTGTACTACTGTGTTTTAGCAGCTTTGTACGCCTGAGGAAAACACTCAGATCAACAGAATGGATTCAAAACTGAATGTTAGGACTCCACTTAAAATTTAGAAGTCTTTAAGGTATGAATATCACACCTTTTAAAAGAGAATAGCATAAGCAATTAGTCATCTCTCTTCATGTTTAATTTTTTGAATCTAGAAGTATATACATAGGATGTGGGTTGCTGGTTTGGTTTTTTGGTGGTGGGGGTTGAGAGGGAGCACTATTATAGAAAATCTGTGATATTTGGAGAGGTCACAACACAAAAATAGCTGGTCGCTAGGCAAATAATAGTCATTTTAAATTTAAAATTAATATACAGAGAAAAAGATATCAATAACCAATGGGTATTATCAGAATTGTAAAACTGGGATATGGGTATTATCAGAATTGTAAAATAATGAAAGCTAGCCAATTCTAGAATCTAGGAATTTGTTTAAAACATCCTGCAGTCACATGTGAATGAATCTCTCTACACCCACATCCCTGGCGTCCTGTGTCTGTGCACTGGCATCACTGCAGTGCTTACCTCTTCTTTCCAAAAGGGTTTTTAGAAAAGCAATGCCAATTGATGTTACACTGTAATTAAAGATGCATCATCTTGATTTAATTGCTTTTGAAAATTTGCAACTCCTCCTTTATAGTGTCTTCCAACAGACCAGCTCCACCAGAGTTAGAAATCTGTGTCTCAGGGTAACAAACACCCTGGTGGCAGGTATCAGCTCAGCTCTAGGGACAGGTGCTTGTGACAGTGTACACAGTCAACACACAGTCCAACCCCTGGCCCAGAGGTTGTGTGTATAGTGGGAGTAGCACGGGCAGTGAAGCAGGAAATGAGCTGTACAGATCAAAACCACCCACTGTTAAAACAGAACTCACTTAGGCCCCCTCACAGTTTTGGAAGCTCTCACCTTTCTCATCCTGCTGTGAAGTACTAGCGTGACTCTACTTGCGTGCCAAGAGGTACACTGAGAGCTCCTCAGAAGAAAAATCTGCACCCCAAAAGTTCGCTCCTTAAAGTGAGGAGAAATTCTTTCCACTAAAAAGTATCAGCTGAGAATCATGGTTTTCATATCACACTTAAATCCTCTTTTGTCTGTCTTGCTAAGAGAAAAGCATCTTGCAAAGAAGCAGCAGCTAGTCTCAAAAAACCACCTGATGCCTACTTGCAAAGAAGCAGCAGCTAGTCTCAAAAAACCACCTGATGCCTACTGAGAACTCCTGAACGTGTGGAGACCTTTCAAACTCAATCAGCATCAGGGCAGGATGTATAGCTGGCAACACAAGAGTGCAGGGACAGACTTAAGAGTGCTTAAAAAAACTCTGACTTAAAATAGCTGAAACCATTACTTTATAATGGCCTCTCAAAATCAAGTTTAGTACTCATAATAAAAAAGGGTTTATACAACAAATAAATCACCAGAAACCACCTGAAAAACACTGGAGGCCTTAAGCTGGCTTTTGCTGCTCGATCAAAATTTAAGATACAGAAGACCAGTGTAGCCAAATTCCAGTTGCACGTGTTTCATCCCAAGAGGAGCACAAGTTTTCTAAAACACTCAATTATCACATCACATAGAAAAGGGAATATACATCAACAAGAAAATAAGCCGTTTTAAAAAATAAGAAAACATCTAGGGTTGCTTTCACTTTAATAACTGAACTTTAAAACACAGAAAAACAAAAAAATGGTTTAATAGGCCGCCAAAACCCAGGTACACTAGACAGTTGCTGTTCCTTAGATAACATCTTCACTAAAAATGACTGGAAGATAGGATGTTTCCCTAACACCTGTAATTTGATCTTTTCTGACTTAGAAATATTTACTTGGTGACAACCTGCCTCAGCCTCTTTTCAGGAGAGGCTTTAAAATTCTTACTCTGTGGCAAAAGACACTGCATTAAAAATGTAAATTAAGTATATTCAGAAGGGTAGATGTGGTAACTAGTGTCCTTTCAGTGACTTTACAGTGACTCATTCTAGACTTTCAAAAAACACATCACTAACATCACACACCACTATTGATAAGAGTAAAAAAGGGTTTCCTGTAATTTGAAAAGATGGAAACAATTTCTTTACTGAACAGTCAGTACTTGGAAAAGTTATTAAACAGAGGTCATAGAAAGGCTTCATTCTAACGAAATAGTGCTAAAAGTTTAAACCGTGGGGAGATTACTAGCACAATCATGGATTTCCTTTACAGTTGTTCTCAAAGCAGCTTTGACAGGGTTAGAGATAGGGTAAATGTGACAAAATTCTCTGAATCTGCCAGGAAACACAGCAGGAGGAAGTGATGTTACTGCCTGTCCAGATCAACCTAACAAACAGAAGAATTAATTCTTATGGATATGTTTTGCTGTAAGATCACTCAAATGTAAAACCAGTTTTTCATATTACAAGTATGCTCTATACCACCCAACTCAAATCAGCCATGGATAATTTTAAGATGATACTACAAGTCACCAGCCTGAATAGAAATGGAGGGAAAGGGATTAAGCTGCCAAGCAGAGGCTACAGCTGCCCCACTCTGCTTCCTCGAACTGCCTACACTTCCACTGGTCTAGTAACTCCTCACTCTAGGCAGCTGAGTGACTGCAGCTTGTAACTGATTTAACCTTGCTTGAATTTCAATATTCTTCTTTCAATTGCTGCAGGGAAAACCTTAAAAAAACCGAAACTAAAACAACATCAATGGACCAACAGGACTGCTCATATGCAAACAGAAGGTACACTTGCTAATTATTAGGCCAGAAATACTTGCTTGCTGCAGTTTGAAGCTATCAGTTCAGCTGAAAACAATAAAGACTACCTTCCTGAGGAAGCAAACCTGAAGCATTGCTGATTGACTATAGACACAGAGGGAAACAATATCCATTCCTTGGCTCTTTTCATGCTAGGAAAGGATGGCACAAACAGGATCAGATTGCATGCAACCTGACCAGGACAAGCCATGTAGTTGTAGGGTGTAAATCTTTAGCCTTTATGAGAAAGTGAAGCTGAACCTTGAATATTCTGTTCAGTTTTGGGACCCTCAGTACAAGACACACATTGAGGTGCTGGAGCACGTCCAGCCAAGGGCAACAGGTCTGGAGCATAAGGCTTACAAAGCAGCAGCTGAGGGAGCTGGGGGTGTTCAGTCCAGAGAAAAAGAGGCTGAGGGGAGACTTTCTCACTCTCCACAACCATGTGAAAGGATGTTATAGCAAGGTGTGGGTCAGTCTCTTCTCCCAGGCAGCAAGTGAAATGACATGGGGAAATGGCCTCAAGTTGCCTCAGGTGAGGCTTAGATTGAATATTAGGAAATATTTCTTTATGGAAAGGGCTGTCAAACATTGGAACAGGCTGCCCAGGAGGTGGCTGAGTCACCATCGCTGCAGGTATTTAAAAGACATGCAGATGTGTCACTTAGGATCATGGTTTAGTGGTGGACTTGGCAATGCTGGTTTAACAGCTGGACTTGATCTTAAAGGTCTTTTCCAACCTAAATGATTGTATGATTCTATGCAAGCTTCTTCCCAGTGTGGAAATACAAACTATAGCAGCCCAGCCATCCAAAAATCCATCCTTCATCTGTTAATAAACTGCTCAAATGTGCTGCTCAAAGCCCAGAAACCTGCTAAATATGCCCAAGTCATTTTAGGGAAGAGATGCCATCCAGAGGGACCTGAACAAGCTTTAGGAGCAGGCCCATGGGAACCTCATAAGGTTCAATAAGGCTCAGTGGAAGGTGCTACACCTGGGTGAGGGCAAACCCCCATACCAATAGAGGCTGGGGTATGAATGAATCAAGAGCAGCCCTGCCAAGAAGGACTTGGGGGTGCTGGTGGCTGAGAGGCTGGACATGAACTAGCAATGTGCACTTGGAGCCCTGAAAACCAAACATGTCCTGGGCTGCATCAAAAGCAGAGTGGGCAGCAGCTCGAGGGAGGGGATTCTGCCCCTCTACTCCACACTTGTGAGACCCCACCTGGGGGCTCTGGGGTCTTGCTGTGGAACAACATAGACTTGGTGTAGTGAGTGCAGAGGAGGCCGTGGAGTTGATCAGAGGGCTGGAGTACTTCTCCTAGGAAGACAGGCTGAGAGAGCTGGGGCTGCTTAGCCAGGAGGAGAGCTCCACAGAGACCTTAGAGCCCCTTACTAAAGCAGCTACAAGAGAGCTGGAGAGGGACTACTGACATGGCATATAGTCATGGGACAATGGAGAATGGTTTTAAACTGAAAATGGGTAGATTGAGATTGGATATTAGGAAAAAATTCTTTACTGTGAGGATGGTGAGGCAACCTGATCTAGGGAAAAGTGTCCCTGCCCACAGCAGGGAGGTTGGAAAAATATGATCTTCAAGGTTCCTTCCAATCCGAGTCATTCCATGATTCTTTGTTTGCCTCCCAAATATAAGCGGAACTGGCAAGTGAGAGAAAAATAAAGACAGGATAGAGGAGTAAACAAATGCTGACAAAGTAAAGCTTTGTTTCCATAGAACAAGGTTATAACATCAGGGTTTTTCTTTGTCACTTCTGGGGCTTAGGTATGTGCAACGTAAGTTAAACTTCAGTTATACTCCAATTCCATGCTGTTTTTGCTAAAGAAAGACTTAGAATATCCATCTTGTATTGTACAACTCATTGCATTTCAATATACTTACACAGAAGTTTAAAAGTTCAGCATCATGAACTGAATGCTCAAACAAGACAAGGTGACATTTAGAATATATTAAGAAATAACTTATCATAATAAATTGACAGCTTGTTGCAGAATTACATCTATTATTGAATGATAGTTCACTCTCCATCCCTGTCATTATTATTAACCAAAACTGAGTGACCCAGAAACTGTGATTGAAATCCAGCATGTGTGTGTGTCATGTCAGATCAGTTCTTACGTGGGAGTAGTGATACTCTGTGTTACAAATTTAACATCACTGTCTTGCACCTACACCTACACAAACATTTAAGAGAAAACCTTGCAATTTAGTTTAAGCATTGCTATGGCCCATGTGGACCTGGCAATGAATCTCTTGAGCTTCTTAGAAAAGCACCATCCCCCTCAAAAAAAAGGGAAGGTTATGCGGTAGGTTAACTTCCTCCCTTCATTTTTATCAGCTTTGAAACAGCATGACAAGCAGACCTATTTGTGATGCTCTGTGCATCTGTACTTTAATTCTGATGCCTAAGTCCCAAGCCTGGCTAAATGTATTTCTGGTATTAAATATTGCATTTCACGTCCTTAAGGCACATCCTTATTGAAAGGGCCTCTGCTCCCAACATCAGGTGACAGCAATTACAACAACAAGCTGAAGAGAAGAGAGTGGGAGGCAGCTCTTTCTTCAATGAGGAAGAAGTTACCTAGATTTTCAATTTCCTTAAAAAGTGGCTTTTGTTTAAGTCCTATTATCAACTGCATGGTTTATAGTTTACAAGCTTTGGGAATTCAGGATTTCCAACTCCATTATTACATTTTTTTGGTGCAGGTGTTTCAAAGGCTTTTGAGCATGAGTACCCAAAAAGGAAGTTTTGATGATAAGTTTCATATTTGCGGGCAAAACACACTGGTCAAAAATATCTGCTTAGACTCGTAAAAAAAAAATCTATCACAGTTCAATAAAAGCATTTCAAGTCATGTCTACAGTGTCAAAAATAAATAAATTAACATTAGCAGAACTTATTTCTGCTAAATCATTTGTTTTAAATATTATAAAGTTCACACTCAAAATCTGTATTTCACAATTGAAGAAGTTATCTTTCATGCTAGTGTAAATTTGAGATCACATGTTCACCAAAAACCTAACAGTGCAAACTCATCAAATGAACATGAACCTCAGCCACAAAATTACTTCATAACTCCACATTGTATATAAAGAAAGCACAGCCACTCTCACTTCTGTGAAGAAAATCAAGAATTTTACTAAGATCAAACTCAAGAAATCAGTAGCAGGTGATAATCT
This sequence comes from Orthonyx spaldingii, assembly GCA_013397795.1. NCBI lineage: Eukaryota > Metazoa > Chordata > Aves > Passeriformes > Orthonychidae > Orthonyx > Orthonyx spaldingii. The sequence goes on along the minus strand of VZTJ01004015.1, from coordinate 2,175,063 downwards.
GAGAAGACCATAAAGATTGGAACGTGAAATGCACTTTGGAAGGAAACAAAAAACCTAGAATAATAAAAACATAACTAAAAATTGCATTGTGCAAAGTAGTATTTGTGCAAAGGAAAGAGAGATGATGTGGATAAACAACTGAACATGAGAGAGTGCAATATTGTGACAAAACAGGGACAGTGTGATCTTTGGATGTATTAGCCAGAGTCATGAAACAGATTATGTTCCTGCACTTCTTTATGTCTCATGACAAAGTATTATAAAAATCCACATGCAATTCTGGCATCCCTAACTTAAGCAAAATATGGAAAGGGAATAGGAGAGAGCAAGCAAATGATGGACCATGGATGGTTTGATCAGTCAAACAACAGAAAACCAAGTCAGATGTATTTACACTAAAAAATGAAGACAATTTGAATTGTGTGACAAAAAACCTCCAACTGATCATTAGGGGATTCACCATTTCATAAGATCCTGACTACTTTTTGAGAGATGTGTGCCAATCTAATAATGGAAGCAGGATGGCATTTGAAGTCTGTACTAAAGTAAAAATAATGCTAAATGACTACTCACTTCTCACCTACAAAATCACATTGTTTGAAGTAACCTTTAAACTTCCCCTCTCTTTTTCTGAAATGATAATTTGAGCAGAAGATGGACCTTAACTACTCTCTTCTTATCTTACTGGATGATAAATTATTCATATGCAATGCTGACTATACTTATCTATTTCTAATGTACTGATCACAGCATTATCTAAGCATTATATGATTTAAAGAAATTATTATTTTAACTTTTAATAAATTTAGTGCCTGCTGCACTAGAGGAAATAAAATTCTTTATGCAAGCTCAATGAAATTTATTTATACATTCCATTTATGAAGAGATGAAAAAGATACTAGTTGAGAAATCATAGGGAAAAGGTGGCTTTGACACAACACAATAAAATCATCACCTCAAAAGAAAGATTTCAGAGGGAAGAAACACAATAGCAACACCAGGTTTTAAAAAAAGTAAACCAGAGAGTAACTAGCTTGTAACTTAGTAAAAATAACCAGGAGAAACTTTGCAGAAGAATTCAGACAGGACAACAGTATATGAGTATAGAAAGGTCAGACTAAGTAAGACAGCATGATTTCCCAAAGCCAAGAAAATATAAAGAATAGTAATTTCTGGTTTTCTCATCAAGGGAGCAGCAAGTTCATGGGATGGTGAAAGCTCCAAAAGGAACTGAAAGTGTAAGGAACAACACAGAGGCCAAAGGATGCATCTTGAGATCCTACAGTGACGTGGTAGCAGTAAGTATTTCTGGTTTCAAGATTTACATAAAGGGAGTAAGAGTTTTAGAATAAATCCTTCAATACTGATCATAGCAGAAGAGTAAGCACAGAAAAAAATGTATGCATCTTTTTTTGGACAGAAGATGTTTTGAATCTCATCTATTGATTGGTAAGAAGTATCAATTACAAGGAAAAAAAACCAAAACAGAAGTCAGAGTTAAAAAGAGTGTTGCCTTTAACATGGTATTTGTACAGAAGGAATTATTAACCGCTCACAGGTATGAGCACAAGATAGATTTAAGGCTTTGCTTGTACAGGAATTCAGCAATATGGCATTATCCCACTTGGCAAAGCTAGAGGAAGAAAAAAGTCACAAAGTACAAAACCCAATCAGTATTAAGTTTCACATTTAATGCCATCACTTGTTACCTGGATTTCTAATTCAGCAATGTGCTGCTGGAGTTCTGCCACAGCTGCAATGCGGTCTGCCTCACGGAGCCGGACTGCCATCACCTCTTCTTTACTCTGAAAGGAGTCAGAAATGGGAGCTCACTAATACCTGTTTTAGCTGATTAAAGACTGCACTGCTTTTACCCAAAATCCTAAGTAGAGGAAACTTAATACACTGCTATGCAAACTACCACTATTCTAAACAACTCAAATTTAATTTTAACCCATAAGAGTATGTAGTAATCTAATATAAACTCTAAACTACAATAATGTAAAAAAAAAAAAATCTGTGCAGTTCTGAAAACTTGCTGTTATCCATTTCCAGGCTCAGAAAAAAACTGTCTTGTTTTCCAGAAATATTATGCTGTAAATTAAGAAAAAGAATCAACATTGAAAAAAAAAGCTCATGCTTTAATTTTGGACATTATATATATATATAAACAGCAAAGCTACACAAGAGTTACTTATTTCATCACTTCCTTTGTCCTAAAAAAAAAAAAAAAAGAAACACAAAAGCAAATGTATTCTCAACCTCATTTAGTCCATCTGTCTTAGTCACAGTATATAACAAAGACGGTTTAGAATAAAATACTAATGCGCATAACCTACAATCGGCTTCCCACTAAGTTTAACCCACAAGTCTGTCTATAAATGATAGGTAATTTGAGTTTGAACAAGAGAGAAAGAAATATCCTGTTTTATAAGGCAAGTCCTCAAGACTTCAGAGCACAAAGTATTATATTGTCAGCAGCCTGGTACATCCACAGAGAGAAAGCAGTGTTAGACAATTAGTGAGCAATACTATTAGCTGAAGAGCAAACAGCTCAGGGGAAGAAACAGATTAGGCTCTGGTACACCTACTTTTATAGCAGACTGGTATAACTAAACTGTATTTACTGCAAATCAGTTCCAGTACTTCAGATACTTTAATGTGTACTTCAAACTAACTATTCAACCACCCTTCATCAGATAGTATGGTTGAGATCAATAAAACATATCAAAGCTTATCTATAATAGCTACTTCAAAATATGCTATTTGTTTGGTTTTGGTGGTTTTTTTTAATATTCCCATAACAGAGGTATATCATCTACAGGATCCAATTAACTGCATTTGTAATCAGTGGAGCCCATTTCAGAGAAATCTATCATGTGCTAGCCAGTGTTTAGCCATTCTTGCTAAATTCTGTTGCATGATTGCTCAAATGAAGCCAAACCGACAACTCCACAGGATTGCATGTATTTAACTGAAAGCTGAAGGAAAGACTGGCTTGGTTTGACCTTGGTATCTGAGATGAGTCAATCCTGTTGCTCTAGATGGCACTGATGCTTTATCTCTGAAACAGAGCGTGTTCTCAATAATTACCACAGAAGTTGATATGGTAGAAAAGGCAAGACTGGGTGGGGGCATAAATCTTACGTTGCAAATTCTTTAGCACAGCTGATTAGAAAGATCAGTGGTGAGTTTCAAGAAACATTTTGAAATTGAGTCCTTGCTGTAGAAGCAGTAGTCAGATAAAAAGGGAAAAACATAACAATACACACCAGTGACAAAAACAGTTGCTGTACAGGTGGTATGAGATGCAACCGGCTAGAAAAATTCTGATTTCTGCTTAAGCATTTCAAGTTATCTTTTAAAAGAAAAATACAAGCTCCTGAAATAACATACCAGTTTGTTTTGCATAAAACAACTGGGGAGTTGAAAATCCAAATATATATTTTTTGAGATAGTAGACATATTGCTACCTAGCCAAGACAAAAATAAAACTAGAGCATGATTTCAAACAAATTGAAAAAACAGGAAAAAATAATCCAACATCAGTTACTAATAGAATCAGTAATAATTGTTGTTGTTTCTGATATGTAATGAAATGTTACTTGTAAAACATCTTACAGTGTAAATTGTAATCTTTTTTCCATTGACTGCAAAACAAGTTTCAGGATCTAATGCTAGTGTGTGTCAGTGAAGATACTTTACTCGCTATTGACCACAGCTACTTTCAGAGAATCTCTAAAGAGTAGGACTGGTCCTCTATTACTGTCACACTTTTCTTCAGCCCATGTTAGAACATTGTTCTACAAGTGTATTATCCCACTGAGAATAGTTATGTGTACTAACTCATTAATCAGGTTAACGACATATTGCTCTCTTTATAGTCAGCATAAAAACAGAATATTGACTACACACTGTCAGTCCTCAGTCTCTTAAGGATTAATGAGCACCTTCAGTATCAAAAACCAATCAAACAAAATAAATTATGGGTAATATGAAAAAGACATCACCAAGACTGTGATTATTTTTTAAAAAATCAGTAAAAATAATCTCAGTGTTAAAAAAATAGTACTTAGGAAACCAGACATTATGCCAAACAAGAAAATCAGTAGAATTTCTTCTAGTTAAGATTAATTTTCTTTTTTCCTAAGAGCTTGTGATGGAGTTTGATGAGTCAGCAGAAGTTACCTCTTTGCTGCACTGTAGATTCAGGTCCCACTAGAAACAAATGGAACTGGCAAGACAGCAAGAAAAATGAAAACCTGATAGAGTCTGTTGTTGAGGAGTATCCTTTTATATTATACACAGACACTTTTCTGAGTAGAACCATGCATTACAGTAAAAGTTTATCTTTGTGGGACCACAAAGAAGCAGCTCTGTCAAACCTCAAGTGGTTTTTGGGAGATGGTAAATTCAAGATGATATTGTCAAAATCAGTAAAAAGGATTTTGGTTTTATGATCTGTGCTTCTCAGTTAAGACACAATTTTATCCAACAATAGCAGACGAGACTAAAGTGTACATATATATTAGCACACAAGTAGTCTTTTCAGGATGTTGTTTACCTTGCATTCAATCTCTGCTTGCCTACGTTTTGCTTCATTCAGCTGAGCCAGAAGTCCTTTGTTCTGTGCAGAAAGATACTGCACCTTCTCCTGTAGGTTGGCAATCTCTTGTTCTGCCCTTCGTAAATGATTACTATTGATCTGATTCTGAAATTCATGGGAAAAAAGGAAACAAAATACATGTTAAGAAAAGGATATCAATCTAACTCCCTGAAGTCTCACAAAACAGACCTAGAGATCATTTACCATAAAAAACTTTTGATGAAAAAGTATTCAGAGTTTTCCAAGTGTAATTGGAAGAGTTTGCATGACATTTTGGTTATGACCAGGATATTCAAATTGTTCTTAAACAACAGATGACTCATTGTAAGAACACGATTGCAAAGCTCCAGTAGATCTGTTTTATCCAATTTGTTGCCTAGGTAAGGCAGATTTTGGGAACTTGTATCCCAACTACACTGTGCATCCAGGAAAGATCAGGTATGTCAGAAATACTGTGGACATTTCGCCATCCAGTGAATCCCTGAAAGCAGCATGGCACCTTAGTTGAGATCAGTGCACAAGTACAAGTCACAGCATTTGTACCTGGAGCTGTGCACACCACACCACGAGAATGGCATTTCTCTCAGATCACAGCAAAACAGCACAAGCACATACAAGTGTGTAACACTGAAGTGAGAAGTACCTAAATACATGTGAGCCAGACAGCAGGGTCTCTATGCCCCCTACTGACCAAAACAATACTGACACATCACTGAAAATTTTAAAAGGTAAGGCAAGAGGAAACTTATTCAGTTGGTATAGAGAAAGTGGTGTCTCTGTCAGCAAGAAACCTTCATATGCCTTGCAGTTGGTTAATCTCTCTTCAACAGCACATCCTTACGTGCCCTCCTGGTTTCTGGAACTGCTGAACCTTGTCAAGTAAAACTGTTGTTTGTTTTGTTTTTTGGGTGCATAGATCTCTTTCAAAAAAGTTACATTTAGCAGGTATTTCATGGGAAGATTTCTTAGAAGTCTACTACAAATCCTTCTCAATCATCAGCACATTCTGCTTATTAACTTGAGTGAAAGTTTACCAATATAATATGAACTCAACCACTTCAGTGCACTTTCATTTCAGGTGCTTAGCAACTTATTCCCTAGTTATACAAAAATAAACTTGGCAGTCAAGGTATGATTGTCTTTTCTGCACAAGCCTCAGCAGGGGTAGCCCGCGCTTTTCTATTCTGGCATGTAAAAGGCAAACCTAGTGCTAGAAAACCCTGACCGATACACAGCTGCTTTGCTGAGTCCACAGCTTAGTAACCAGATTCATGACCTCAGCAGAAAATCTAGTATCATCAACGTCATCACAAGAAAGCACATGCTGCTATTTAAACACTACTATTATCAGAATTGCCAATTAGATTTGTGAAAATTAAAACACCTTAAACATACTTTTGTTTTTATTACACCTGTTAAAATTTAATGAATTAAGACACGGACACATTCAGAGTCCACCAACTAATCCAAATGAGAAATTCAGAAAGCATAGTCATGGAAAATATTAAAGAAGAGACGTTAAAGTTGGACTGTACGCACTAGCTTGTCCCATCCTCGTCTAACAGAAATAAAAAACCCCGCATTTTGGAACTAAAGTCCTGCCTGTACACGGTGAAGATCCTCATCAGGTATCTACCATTTAACACCAAACTGCTAACAGCTAGCTCAATTCACACATACTAGTGTTCAATTGCTTACCTGTGTTTCCATCTCCATCATTCTTTGTTTGGTCTCTTTCAGTTCAGCCTGAGTTTCTGCTTCTCTCAACCGCACTGTCATCAACTCATCCTGTAGCTCATTCACTGCATTTTTTCTGGGAGGATCTTTCCATCTTCCAGTGGTACGAGCTAGATGACGCTAGAAAAACACCATGTTTTTGCTAATAATGCCTGATCTTTCCTAGTGTTTCCTTATTTCATTTAAGGTCTCAGAGTTATATGAGGACAAACAGCTAGAGTTCTCCTGTTGATCCTAAAAGCTAGAAACCCATGGAAACCGGCTGGTTTTAAGAATAGACAATTACAAAGCTGAACACATTCATTCCCAGCTATAGTAAGTCAGTGAATTGCAAGCATATCCTGAGACTTTTGTCTATTTCTAGCCCTTTTTAACATTTAGCAAAGTAGGAGTACTGATCAGGTACTTGCCTCCTACCATCACAGTTAGCTGGTAGCACAGGCCCTCTGCCATCTAAAACAACTAGGCACCAATTTCTAACATACCTTTGAAGTTGAGTTTCTTGTGACAGCTGAATTTAAGGATTTTCTCACCTGAGCAGTTTGATCCACAATCATTAGTTTCTACTTGATCTCAGTATCTCAAAAATTGATAGTATTTTGCTTTATAATTGAAAAGAAAAATTCATAAAAGTGTATTGCTACCCATACCTGCCAGTGTTCCTCCAAATCTTTGACTTGCTGCCTTAGTTCTTTGAGACCCATCAAAGATTCTGCTTCTCTTAATTTTACTGCAATCAGTTCTTCCTGTAGCCTGGCAACATTTTCCTCATCAGGGAGGGAGCTGTTCCTCTGCAACAAGGACCATCCTCTTAAATATGTATTTGATTAAAGTTGTGTTTAGTGAAACCCATGCAAAGAACACAGACATGGAACAATAACTAAGAAAACTTTAAGTGCACATCCTCCGCAAAATAAAACCACTCAAAAATCTAAGCTTCTGGATCTAGTGAGTGTGTATAAATAACTTCTGTCAATTATGGAAAAAAAATTATAAGGTAGTAGTTCTAGGTATTCTGACTTCAAGATTTCCCTGAATGGTATCCCTAACAAAATATTATATTTACAATATTTGAACACATAATCAAAAATATGGAGAGCAACCTGAAAGGTTTTGATCTAGTTGATAAAAAGTAAAGCAAATAAGGAGCTGAAACTACACCTTTAAGCTATAACTTTTGTTAAGGTTTACAGGAAAAATAATAAAAGGAAATTTATTTTTTAGGAAGTAGGTCATTAGCCTTTGAAAAGGAGAATAGATATGCTGACAAAGGAACCATCCATTAATAAACAACAACCAGTCAAAAAGAGGTCTTACAGATGAAAGTGCAAGACACACGAGGAAAAAGTAGAAAGGTGACAGAAGGCTAAACAGCAAACAGGAAAACACCAGGAAAAGCAAAACAGAGATGAAATCCTAATAATGGAAATCTGGGGAAAAAACAAGAGGGGAAGAAAATGGACAGGCTAACTACAATATCCCTACAGCAAATCATTGGTCACCAAATATTCAAAGTTGAACTGTTCTTCATCACTTTCTACTTTATTTCCCAGTAGGATTTTCAGCAAAATCAAGTATTTTTACAGATATGTAATAGTGTGACTGTTGTCAGGTTTTCTAGAGTTGGCTAAAGCACATGATTAACAGAACACAGCACAACAGGTGTTTATTAGCAGTCCATGTTTCAAAATCAAGGGATCTGAGTATTGGCAAATACAGGAAGCAAGAGGGTGTGTTTCTGAATGTTTATGGCACTGTCAGAATGGCCATGCAAATCTCAGGTTATTGAGTAGAAGCTCCCAGATTGCATGACTCATCACTAACAGCAGGAAAGAGCTGTATTGTAGGAATCTGAGGGAGTTCACTTCAGTCACTTTCTCACGTGCATAAGTTCATCGTGACAGACTGAAATGTTACTGCACATCTGAGTTTGTCTGGTACACTGGAACTGACCCCACTATTCCAGTTTTTCTTCACTGATAAGTTTTCATTGTATGCTGTCTTCGTGCTGATGAAGATTAAGTAGTCTCCTGAATTTTGAAAAATACCATATATCCTGAATTCTTACCAATGGTCTATACAATAAAAACTACCACACTACTAAGCCAATCAGACACTATCCCTCAGATAATTGAAAAATACATTAACCCACTGGAGTCAAGATTTAACTAGCTAGTAAGTTCTGGCCAAAACCTGGGTATATAGCTCATTAAAATTTCCAAAAGAAACTAATTCCAAAGCCAGTACAGCAGGATCTGAAAAGCGTGCTTTATAACAGGTCAGTTATTGGGGTTTTTTTTTCTTTTGCTATTTTATCTTGCAGGTAAATTTTGCTTCAAAGAAAGGTAAGTGTTTGACAGTTGGTTTGAGTACAGTTTGAACTCTGGCATCAATAAATTACAAGCTAGCATGGCACCCAAAAAGCAGTAGATATTCTGATCCTGAGCAGTGGAGGGATTCTTTCTCTGCCCATAATGGCATGGGAGTGGAAGATACTCAATACCCAGGAATGGTAATATTGAACCCTTTCCTCTTCCCCTCCCAAAGTGTTTAGTTTCTCATAATCTCAATACTCACTCTAAGCCCACTGCTCTTGTTGCAGGATATAATTTTGCAACAATTGATGTTTCCTGTCAAGCCTTCACCAGAATCCAAGTTTTCCACTACAGCAGGATTCGGGAATAGAAGAAAAGTGATCTGTTATTCACAAACCTTTCCCAGTGCAAACAAACCTTAGTTTTACTATTGTAAAGCATACAATAGTAATGTAGTAATAGGTTTGAAAAGCGTCTTGCAGTCACAGAAGCATAGAAGAGAAGGTTCTAGAGACAGTTCTGCAAAGAGTTACAGGGACCTGTAGTCTGTTTCTAGTGCTGTTCTGTATAGAGGGTCCTGGTTTAATTTACCTTTTCCATCTCTAGAACTTTATCTTGCATCTCCTTCAGGGCACAATGGGATTCTGCTTCACTCAGCCTGGCTTGGACCAGCTCTTTTTCCAGCTGTAGCACAAAATCTTCACTGTACCGTGAACTGCATTTATGCTACAAAGTTTGCAGAAATATGTTTAGTATGAAGCACAGATCTTTGAAAGGGGTTAGATATACTAGATTTGGTGGGAAAAGTACATTCAAATGCTTAAGATCAGGAATACCAGCATAAGTGCTTACCTTATACAAGTCTACTAATATGTCAAGCCAAACTGCTAACAAACACATCCCTACAGCTCTGCCTCTCAAACAACTGCAGCTCCACAGAGCCAAATGTGTCTGACAAAACTGACACTCCTACTAGTACTGACAAGCAACAACTCACTTTTCTGTCATTGTCAGCCAAACTGAAAGACTCTCAAACTATCTGTGATTATTTTGTGATATGCAGGAAAAGATACTTAGGAAAGACTAGCTAATTACAAGGTTAATACAAGTATCACTCAATCCCTACTCAAACTCTGATTCAACAGAATCCTTCCATAATCTTGGATTTAAAATAAAACTATGTATGCTTCAATGCACAATGACTTTGGTTTGCCCCTTTCTTCACTCCAGCTCTTGGCTCTCATTTTCTCACACTACACATATTCCTTCTGAGATTCAGATACCTCCAATTGAAGTATTTATATTAAAGACTCACTCAACTTTTCCCCCCATACAATAGTTAAAAAATACATTTTATTTCTTTGCTGGGTCACTTTAAAATGACTTGTCAGTTTGACAGATTGTCAAACTTGCTTGATAGGCAATACCAACCTAAATCAGTATTTAAATTTCCGATTGAAGAAAAAAGTGGGTGTTGAAATCCTCAAAGCATAGTTGTTGAGTTACTGTGTTTACATAGCTACCCTGAAAATTAAGTTCAGAGGAAAATAATTTAATATATTTTGGTGTCATTAACTACATTGTGAAATACAAGTACTGTGCTTGGATTCATAGATAAAGTTTTAATTAATAAGTCAACTTTAAAAGATTATTCATTATACCAAAGATATAGCTGTGTCTTACTTTATATTTTCATCAAACAATTTCGCTTTCTGCATCTAAAAAACAGTAAAAAAATGAATAGAAGTCTTCAGTTCCACATGCCTCTCTTAGGGTGTGATGTTTCCTGACTTTTAATGTACAATAAAACATGACAAAACAAGGATTTAAATGTAACTACATGGTCAAGGAAATAATTTTTTTCATTTGCTTTTATACTTCTGCATGCCAACTAAACCTTTTGTCATGACTTACAGTTCAATCCAAATTCAAAATCTACACTACTCTTAGCGTTACAGTTTACTGTATTTCTTGTATATATGTGCCTACAGGAAGCTGTAATGGAGGGGATATGTACAAAGCATTAAAAGGCAAAGAGAGCTCAGGCAGGCAGTTTTTAGTGTCACTGAGACCATCCACTTAAGCACTCTTCCTGCTTAACTGTGTACTTGAACACACACAGAACACAGATACGATCCTTGTACATTAACATTCATTTTCCCTTATACAATATTAATCTAACTCATATTATTTTCAACCCACACAGTGTTTTTGCCTCAGCAAGCAGTGGAGGCAGACCTGATTTGAGTATAAGGAGGAGGATGGTGGACAATGCTGATTTATTCCTACAGTTGTTTCACATCATGTAGCAACACAAATACCATATGTAACACCATGCAGAGGCAGAGAAGAAGCAACAGCTCTCTTTTACTCCCCAGCTGTTTGTACAAATTCATCCCATGATACACACAGCAACTTAGATGGACTCTGCATTTCTTGTTCCAGATTCTGTTTGTGATACGTACGGAATGAAAACAAATGCAGTGTTCTCTCTCTTGTAAGGTAAAAAGTTCTCTAGTATTTTCCAGGACAATTGACAGAAAACAGCAGGTTTGAAGAGCTGAATACATGCTGATTTTGCAATAATGTAAGTGCATTCTATAAAAATCTAATATATGCTTATCAAATAATTAGTAATGGAGAATGTGAGGAAAGTTATTAATCCAGTTTCAGGCACGAGTCATGCCTTCTTTAAATCTGTCTTTAGATTTCGCCTGCATAAGGAATATGTTAAGAGTACTTATTTATTTAGCCACAACAAATTCTAAATCAAGTCTTGATATACTGGCAAAAAACCCCAGCCAAGATCAGAACAGACTGAAGAAAACAAGATTCACAAATTAGAAGTTGTGAGTTTTGCTACTTAGTAAAACAAAGCACAATTTCAATAATTTAGTGTATAAAGGTAACACAAGTTTATAGTTAAAACAATGTTTGAAAACTACTTTTAAATTGACTGCAGGAAAAAAATCTGCTTTTATATATTTGACCTAAGCCCTAGAGTTTCTGACAAAAGCCACAATGCAAATACAGATTTTCAGGCACCAACCATTTTAACCACAGTAACACTTTCTTACCTATGTTGAAGAGACATATGTAATATAAAGGACTAAAAATGTAGTTCTACAGCTATTTAATTCTGAAAGAAGCAAGTCCTTGCTTGGCTTCACACAACTGGATTTATGTCCACCCAACTTGTCTTAAACATAACCATACCAAATATTATTTTGGCTGACGACAGATATAATTACACAATGTTTCTCCAGTGCACTATACTGAAGAGCAATTAACAGATGATTTAGCAGCTGCCCAGCTAACTTAGTTTACACATTTAAGCACTAACTGTAGTACTTCACTAAATACAGTATTCCTATTTTCTGGTTGCAAATCAGAACACAGTATTAGGAAAGTATACAGTAAAATAAAGTGAAGCCTTCAACAAAGTTGCAACACTCATTTACAAGCATGTATTCCCAATATCAATTACTATGTTCTTAATTATTATCAGTCATTTTAGCATGAGTTCCTGAAAAGAAACTATGCATTATGAAGTTACTGTAACAATAACCAAATACATCACTATAAATTACCTTGCAAAATGCATATGCTTCCATCTGAATGCTTAGTCAATTAAAATTCTATCTTCACATAATATAGCTGAAGAGCCTATTTAAAAATAAGATGTGAACTAATTTTAGCTTGATTAGCCTCTAATTTATCAGATTCAATTTTAAAGCATTCAGACGGATGAACTGGGTAATCATTGAAATTACAGTGTCACTGGGCAACACAAGATTTGCATTCTGGAGGTGTTTACATCCAGCAAGAAGCTACCCTTTTCATTTAGAAACACAAGGGGAAAAAGAACAGAGAATAAAACCTTCAGCACATAATTATCATAAACAACAGGCTTATTACCCTTTCCCCTAACTCCTCAAACACCATTGCTCTTAGCACGCCTCAAAAGCAAAGCCTGTATTTCGTTCAAGTCAGGCACAACTTCCTCTATGCAGTTCTTGATTTACTAGCAGTATGAGGAAGAAGCCACCTTCCTCTAAATCACTTGGTAACCCACCATGACTTGCCTTTGGCAAGTTTCTACATTTAAAGACTAGACAAGTCAAAGGCACATTAGTATAATCCGTTGATATAATTATTACCTCTTTAAATAGACCCCACACTTCATAATGAAGTCATTCTGATTCAACTAAAAACTCCCTATAAATACTTTAGCACAGGAAGAAATAAACTTAAGTGTAATTTGGGCTTCTGGTATTGGACTTCAATCAAAAGAATACTCATCTATCCATCTCTGTATTCAGAAGTGCTGCAGAGGAGAATTTCTTCACACAAATCCAGGAAACACCTTCAATACTTACCCTTAAACCATCCTACCTATGCTATCCAATCTCATAGAACAGATAGCATAAACCCTTGATAATACCCAAATACAAATGCATAACCCTTGTATAAAAGATATGTTAACCTTCTTAGAAATACTATTGTTTAGATCATTTTTGCTACCAACAAAACAGTGGAGTTTTTAAATCCTACAGTATTGTTCAGAAGAGGCAGTTTCAAGTACCCTTAGGCAGTTGTTTTCATACATTTCTATTCAGAGATTCATATCCAAATATTACAGTTTTTATCATGCTGAAACAGACAACTCCAGACTGAAAGATGTAGATGATAAAATATGTACAATAGGTGCTGTATCTTTACATAAGCACAGAAACTGTGCAGTCATTTACAAGTTTACAGTACAACCATTTTAGCTAATAATAAACTAAACTGAAATAATAGAGAAGAAAACATTAAAGCAGATACTCTTAAGACAATACTGACAGGGAGTATCGCCAAGAACAAAGCTACTGGCATTAGCAAGTGGCAAAAAATTTACCAGTGTACAGTAAAATGCCAAAATTCAAAATGAATCCCTGCATCCCCACCAGGTGGCGCCCTGAACACACGCAGCTGCCTCAATTCGATGCTCGCACTTCCACGACCGGAAAGCGTTAAAAGCTGTTCAGTTACACATCCCAGTGATGCAGCAGAATCGAGCCAACACCCCTCACTTAAACCGTTCTAACACTTTCACCACGGTGTCTGATTCCGATGGGTCTCAAAACCACAGTGCTACTCCTTACACTTCAGAATAAGCCAGCTATTAGGCACAAATCTCTCTATAACCATATGGATTTGCAGTTTCAGTTCCACGCACATAGTCAGACGACTTCTGTAGCCATGTTCACTTTTAAGTGGAGGAAAACAATGCTGCAAGCATGGAAAGAAGGAAGCGTGCTCATAACTTAACTTACTCTCCATTCCTGAAGTACTTGCCCAGTTGTCTGTCCTAACAGCTCCAACCCAGCCAGTTTTGCAATCCACAGTTGTGTAAGGTTTTGATCAGGATCAGTTCCCATACCTGGGCAACCTCTCAGGCCTCCCCATCACTGCTACTCAATAAGGTCCCCAGCATAATTAAAGGCATTAGCTTTCAAAGTTATATTCCCACCAATTAATGAATAAATAAATATAGTATCTTTGTCTTCTAATAACTTTTAATTGCATACAGGTCATTAACATGGATGCCTCTAAAAAACACATTCCAAAGGTGTGTATGCTATTGTAATCAGACAATAAACAGCTGGATATCCCAAAGTCTATAAGCACTTCCCATTGCATTTCACTTGAAAGACAATATATCTAAAAATGTTGGAAAGCATCATTAGACCATCCCCATCTTCCTAATCATAATTTCTTCATATTTTTCCCCCTAAAGAAATTGTTCAAATTCTATAAAAAACAGCATTTCACATGACAGTAACAGTTCATTAATCACTTCTTGCAACTACTCTAAAGTACGTATCTTTTTTACACTGAAATGCATTAAATGGACATAATAAGCTAGTTCTAGAATGTTGCATTTAAGTTGTGATTTCTTTTCAGTCTAGCAGTATATCTCATCTTTACCTTCCGATATGAGACACAGGTATTTCTAGAGCTTTGGTGGAAGATGTGTAAAGCAAACTGCTATACTGACCTTAAAGAAACCCGGTAAGCAGCTGCAGTACACTGTAGTTCTAATAAGTCATATTTCAGACACCTAAAATTCCCAAGACTCCAGACAAGTACTTGGATACCACTTACTTAAGACAATATGAGGATATTCACATCAACACTAGTAGTGCACACGTTATTCAGCAAATGAAGATGCTAAAATGCTTCCCCCTGTCCCCCCAAAGAGAAGATACTGAGCACTTTAAGTGTCCTAGGGGAGTAACTTCAGTTTTACAGGAACAGTCCGAAGTCTTGCACATTTTACTACCTCAAACACAGAGTGCACACAAATACAGTACTATACAGGACTAATAAAAATTATTTTCCTGCTCCATATGCACATAAACCCACACTTTTTAATGAAGTTCTGTAGTTCCAAAATCAGGGACAATACTCTTCTACTTGGCAAGCAGTAAATTTTAGCATACTCGGAAAAAAACAAATACAGGTACACAGAAGAAATATTAACATGAAAGAAACTGGTTTAAGTTATACACTAGGTAAGGGCATTAGGAATCAACTCTCAAATTTGAGTATTCAGAGTGACGCAACTCACAATGGCTAGATTCTTAGTATTAAGAGCTATTAGAGGTTGTATATGTTGTTTTTTGTTAGCATTTCTTTTGTGGTGGAAGAGTTTTGGGTTGGTTTGTGGGGGTTTTTTGAGTTCTTTGCTTGGTGTGTTTCATTGTGGGTATGTTGTTTAGTTTTTTTACTTAACTCATAACTTACATCTATCCAGGGTTACGAATCTCATCTCTCAGTAAAACAGAGCAAAATTTCGTTTAATCCAATTTGTGTAATTTTAAGAACGCAAATCACAATGAACAGGGGTTTACAAAGACAGCACAGAGACTATGTCATGTTATGATGAGGAAAAATAAACACACGTGAGTGAAAAAGATGAGATGATGTGCTGCCAGGCTCCTTACCCATTGCTGCTGTTGCTGGAGCTCCCTGATGGTATTCTCAGCTTGCTCCAGTTTAGTATTGGCCTCATCACTCTGCTGTTTGATGGTGGCCAGCTCCCGTTTTATGAGGTAGTTTTCCTCAGCCTCCTGGGCCCTTGTCACTTGTCCCTTAGGACATAATTTATTTTTTTAAGCACTTGATAACAAATCCAAGGGAAACTGCCTTTGTGATGCTTAGCTGCTTATTTCATCAGATTGGTTTTGCAAACAGCACAGAGTACAATTGGTAGAAATTTTAGGACAAGGTAGTACTAAACAGCTGCTTTAGTACTTTATTACGAAGTTCAGCATCCATTTAGTAAGCACTGTTCTGTACTTGTATTCAATAAAATTCCTTTCATGCATTATTACTTAGTTGTACATGCACAGATTGAAGTTCACAATATTCAATTTCATTGTTAATACAGTGTCATAGAATCCATTTGCCACAGGAATTTGTACCAAAAATTACAATAGGTTAAGAAAATTACTATAACGTGCAAGTATTGGGTTTATATATTTTTAGTAAACAAAATTACTAGTTTCTAGCAAGATATATTAGCTCTGTATTTATTCCAAATCAGCAAAGCAGGGATCGAATACAGCATGCAAGTATGCATGCATTAAAGCAGTTGGGGTTTTTCATGAGTAGGAATAGAGTCATACAGTAAAAGACTAAAAGACTATACCTGTATCAATCTATCTGCCAAGGAAGCACTTTCCTACAAAGGAAAAATTCAGATAGGAATGAGGAAAAGGGAAACCAAAAAAACAAGGGGCTGATAATAGTGACAAAAAAGACCAAGAGCTGATAGAAAGAAAATGCCCAAATTCTACCCATTTTCTGAGCAAACTGTTTTTTCAAAATTAACAAAGCTTCACATATAAATGAAGGCAACTCAGCCCAAAAGTCCCAGGAAGCAGCCTTTTCTTCAATAGATTTGACACAGTCCATCTTCAATACAAAAAGGTTTCAAAGCCAGATTTCCATAACACTTAAAATTCACCTACAGGGGCCTGGGTGTTTTTATTTGAATGGCTTGCTTCCCTAATTAACAGAAGTTACTGAAACATTATCTGATATCATCTAATAGATAGATGCAAGACATGATTTACAGTCCCCCCCAACATGAAACAAAGGCATAATTTGAGCACAGAGGGAACTCCACTAAGCACTGAGGCACTCATGCAGAACTACAGCTTCCACTAAGATGAAGCAGGGAAGTTAAATGGTGCAAACTGACAGACAAGTAGGAAATGTCAACTATGACAGCTAATGTTTTGTTTTACTGAACTCTTGCAGTAACTCACTGACCACTTTATAGATTCTCTTTTCTTGCCAAACTTTTGCAAGAAAAATTTTCATTTTTGCACACTGACAAGCACTACCACCCTGCAGTTGCATTTAATTAATTTTTACTTTATCACCCCTGAAAGCGCTCTATTTTTTGAACATTCTACAACAGGGAAACACATCTATTCATAGACCTTCTTTGCCTTGAAACTTTTATTAAAACTGAAGTTCAAACTAGTAGATAAGAGCTATTACTTATAAATTAAGGTATACTAAGCAAATCACAACTAAATGAGATGGGTTTGAATGATGGAAAAATCTTCTAAAAATAAGTTTCCACAGGCAGAACTGAATGTATTTTTCACACTTTATGATCTGTTTTTCAAATGCTGCAATGTTAATGATCTTCAGAAATTCTTATTAATAGATAATATTTTCCTATTTTGAAACGTTTTCATTCCAATCAGATTGGGATAGTCTGAAGGTGAATTCTGAAATTCTAAGTATAGAATTTACAAAAGCACTAGCATCTGGCAGTTCATTGTGGACTTTATAATTAAAAAAGATTTCAAACCTTTATATGAAGTATAAAACGAGGATATTAACTATTATATATTTGCCAAGGGCATTGAAATTATTCACTACAGCTTCAAGCTTCTTAAAGAGAACCTGCTCTTTTCCATTCATTTTTGTAAATCTCCAATATTAGAAACAAAAAGGCTCATAAAATTGTAATTTTGGTCACAACTTTTACAATGTGTCCTTATTAGTCTTTTCCAAACTAAATTCTGAAATCAGTTAATTAGAATTTGATGTAGATGGACTGCTTTTCAAGAAATTGCATTGGGGTTTAACATCTGAAGTGTGACATCTTTCAATTATGTCACTCTTAATTGAAACGCTACCACTTTCTTCCGTGTGAAACATGAACAACTGTTTGCAACTCACAAGAGCATTCAGTTTCATCTGTTGAAAGATGGTCCCTGTTTGTGCTTAAGACAGACAGGAATGTTCTCATTCCTGAGCAGAGCAGCTCAGATGCAATCTGCCCCAGGAAGTGTGATACCAGGATACAGGAGAGGCCACTGGAGAACAGTGCCTTCGTGTTGGCAATGTATCCACAGCAGTCCTCATGCACACTTTGGAAGTTTCAGTCAGCTGGGAAAAAAACTAACAAAACTCTACTCCAGACGAAACATATGAGAAATAAATGTTCAGATATTCTCCCTACCATGTACCCAAAATTGTCACAAAACCTCAAAACTACATAGAACAAATGAATGGTAGTGTTCCTGTTCTGAATGTGAATGCTGCAACAACACCTCTCTGGTCCTTGGTAGGTCTGTCATTTTGCTCCTGCATAAAAGCACCAAGCAACTTCAGATTTTCAAAACTGATGATTCTCTCACAATGACCTCTTTTCCAACCAACCAAGTCCACTATTTCATGGAGTCTTCTGGTCTTTGAACATATGCTTCTAATTCAGAAAGAAAACAGTACAACACAAGTTGGGTATGTCAAAATGTTTGATTTTATAATCACTAAGAAGCAGATATAACCTTACATATTTAAAGCATTGACCTTAATTGCTTGGTGATAGCCTTGTTATTTGGCTAAGCACTGTTAGAAAACACCAGAGATTATCAGGAAAACAGTAAACTATAATTCTGAGATTCCCATTTCATATAATGAAATTGCCATCAATTAAAGTCTAAATCAACAGATTAAATCTAGTCCCCAACATACTTACTTTTTCTAGTGTTTCAATGCGCTGCTTTAGGAGTCTATTTTCAGTTCGTAACCTCTGGAAGGTAAACAGTTCACAAATCCATTTCTCAAGTTATGAATTGAGAGTCTGATAAAAGCAAAGCAAACTAACAACATTTTTATCTCATCACATCCATGAAAGTCAGTGTAAATAGAAAAATAATTGGTGACCTTCCTAACATCCTTTCATATGATGTACTAGTTCAAAATATGAGTTTAAACAACTTGATACAGCAAAAATGAGAACACATCTCACGTTATGCAAAAGCATCTATGTTGCATTAGCTGAAAGCAGTGTCTGCAGGGGAACCATGGGACTTAACCCCACACCACACTCTGACAGCCTCCCCTTCATAGAGTCAAAGTCTTCATGGTTAAGGGACATGGAAGTACACTCCCTGCACTGTTAGGACAGGCTAACTAGGCAGCTACAAGGTTTCCTTCCCTTTCCTCACAAGAATTTACATCAATCTGTAAGGTTATACTGAGAATTACCTCAAATGTCCCAGAGGTAAGGAAGAATTGTACTCAACTCCATACTTAACCACTGCACTTCCTGCAAATTTTCTCAGTCCGCATTGAGATAGAAGAGATCTGTGCTCCTCAGAACAGGGCATTGGATCAGTTTAGTAAACGCTTTGTTCTGCCAGGCTAAAAGGCAAACTCAAAATATGCTTGTTTTTCTATCTCCCCTAAAATAGTCTTTTCTACTAAGAAGCTCTGCTAAGTCAGACATTATTTATATAAGTCCCAAAGTAGGGCCTAGAAACAGACAGCTTTGCATTGTTTGCTTGGGGTTTTTTGGGTTTTTTTTGTTGGGGTGGGCTTGATGGTTTTTGTTTTGAGGAGGTTTTTTGTTGCCTTCAGTTTTTTTAGGGGGAGGGGAGGTGACAAGAAGCAGGAAAGGATTTGAAATGAGTTAGTATACTAGAATCTAAAGCTACAGTTATCTTTCACATGGTTTTACTTTGTCCTGTTCTGCAGAGAGCTGTCATTTGAGCCTTGCAAATCTTCTGATTTCAGCTGCTGTTAGAGCAGGTATTCATACTGCTAACTGCCTGCTACAATAACAAACTGCCTGAAAAGGCTCCTAACACCTTTGTGCTCCCAGGTGCATCTCAGTCATTTTTCTGAATAACTGATGCCTTAAAAATTGATATTGAAAGGCAAAATGACTAGCAGTGGCCAGGAAAAAGGAAGGCTGTACCTAAGTCCCTCAACAAAGCTTTATATAATCCACTCGCACATCATTTCTCCCACTGTCTTTTCTCCCAGAACTGCCTACAAACACAAGGAAGAAAATCCAGATCAAACAACATGCTGTGAAAAAAAAAGTGAAATAGGGAAAAAAGGCATCAAAAGTCTATTTATGTCACAAAAGCAAAAAGATGCAGTGATTAAGTACATACAGAAAGTAGGTCAGTAAAAGAGAAAAATAAACTGCATGGGCAGGTTAGCTTTTTTCCCCCCCAGTTTGTATTAACTGCAAGACCTGCAAAAGAAAAGGTGACTGCAGACAGAAGATACTACAATTTGGGTCCAATGCATAAACCAAGATCTTAAAATCAAAGACACACTGCTCAAGTGCACTCTGACAATGTCTATCTTAACATGTGTCATACAAATCTCCTGTGTGGAGCACCTACATCTAAACCAATATATCTGGAACCTCTGATAAATGAGGGCATCTGTTACTAAGTCTCTGTCACCAGGAAATAATAAGAAAATAAGTAGAGTGGGTCTCTGAAGATTTCTTTTTTAATGTCCACCAGAAGTGTCAATAATTCCACTGTAGGTGTCCTTTTTGAAAAGCCATCCAAAATATAAATGACTGAAAGAAAATAATTTGGGGACTTTAATTACGTCCTGCTGCATGCAGAGATCAAACATGTAACCCCCCCATCTAGGACTTAAACTTCTTCATAAATAAATTTCTTGAAGGTTCCTTACTTTAATTTCAACTTGTTCTTCCATTTCTTTTGTCTTTATTGTAGTGTATTCTTTTTCTAGCCTAAAAATTAGAAACAGTAAATTATGATCAGAAACATTGTGGATAATTTACTTGTTGGTGTAATACCTAACAAATAACAGTAGAACAGAGATACAGATTATTGATATTTCCTCTGAAATGCACTCCTATAAATGCTTAGACTGGACATTAAATTGAAACACAGATTTCAGTAGATATGAACAGACTGAATGAACCAGCACTCAAGTGCAGGAGCTTGCTTATAGACATTACAGTGGCAGCAATTTGGAGCTACTCTGTAATAACCCCTTTATGTAATACAATCATCAATTCAATAGATTCAGCCAAAAGAAAACAGCTTGGAAAACCTGGAAGAAGATGCAAAGAAATCTGAGAAAAATACCTTAAATATAAAACAATTTTGGCCTCTCCCAAGCAAACCAAAGATGTCCCAATGAAAAAGGTGGTAAGAAAAACCCACAAGCTGAGATAACAATGCCTCTACAGAAGGCAGACCAGGAAGTTCAGACTTGCAACGGTAGAATTTTCAACTACATACAC
Source organism: Orthonyx spaldingii (assembly GCA_013397795.1). Taxonomy (NCBI): domain Eukaryota; kingdom Metazoa; phylum Chordata; class Aves; order Passeriformes; family Orthonychidae; genus Orthonyx; species Orthonyx spaldingii. The sequence continues at coordinate 2,153,804 of VZTJ01004015.1, read as the reverse complement.
TTGTACTGGTTTGCAAAGAAAATATTTTTCCTGAAAGCTTTGTTGTTACTTCCTTTTTAGAGAAGACTGCTCACTCTACTGATCATAGGCTGCTGACAGAAAGAAAAGAAAAAGATTGACAAATTCAGCTTGGAAGACCCTGAGCACAACCTGCAGTGCAACAGTGAACTATGATACAGTACAACCAAACTTAACCCTGGCAAATCACAGTATTTGCAGCTTGGCTAATCAAAACAAAATCTACCAAAGGCAGCAGAGACATGCAACTAACCTTAACAACAACAACAATAATAGTGCTATTCTCAAGATTTCAAACCCCAAATGATATTTTACTGTTGTCAACAGTATTACAAAATTTTATCAATTTATATTTTAAACAGCACTAGTTTTGACCATAAATGCACTCTCTAGTACCGTGAATATGTTTCCAGTTCCTGAGAATTAAAATCTTTAGAATTTAGGCCAGGTCATAAAAGTTTCATCTCCTTTTCCTGCTTCACCTGGAAAAACCCAAAACAATCTCCCCTCTCTCCAAAAAACCACCCCCCCACCCAGCTTTCCTATTCAGTTCCTTTTTTACAGAAGTGCTGTAATCCCCCATAACTGGCAGATTTCTTCAAAGGCTTTTTTAGTTATTTTTGTAAATGAGATATAGCTTTATTATATTTAAGAAAAATAGCAAATACTACTTTAGAATATCTTTTTTTTGCAGAGAGAACTTCAGTTTTAACTGTTTATATAGTATAAAACCTCGAAAAATGTAAAGATGGAAAATTCAAAATGAAACACTGAATAACAAGTCTTAAGGGTAAACAAACAGTAACTCAGCAACAGTATAATCTGTTTTCTCAAAATGTTATACCTACTTTTTCATCTTTTTTGCATTGTATTTGACTTGGTAAGATGCTTGGATTAATTTGTCTGGACCACTGTCAAACTGATGTGGAATGACCTTTTGAAAGTGCTAAAAGCAATCAGAGCACAAGATTACATATAATTAACAGCTCCAAGGAAATATACACACACTACACATTTCAGATATCTCTTAAAATTATTATAACCATGGCTTACCTGTAACATTCCTTCCATGTCAAGTTGCAGTAATTCTGCCTGGTTCATCTGAAGTAATGCTAAACCTACTCGAAATACTATCTCTAAACCCTGAAAACAGAAGTTAAAAAATATCCAATTATCTGTGGCATTGTCAACAGTACCAAGTTATTCTAGAATTTACTAACATTGGAAATCTCACCCAAGTAAGCATAAGTAAAAGGGCTACTGAAAAAATCTCTCAACAAATTGCTTCTGGGTTTCTTTTTTTGTTCCAAGGACAAGCAGTCTGGCTATTTGTCCTCATGCCAGACATGCCCCTCAGAGAAGTTAGTGATGAGGTAAAATCTCGAGTGACAGGAATTCTCTAGGTCAGCTCTATCAAACACTATAAGTATATCCAGTAGAAAAATCCAAGTACTTCTCAAAAAAGCTGTTTTAATTTCAGACACAGCACAATGCAGTTAAACTATTGAAGTAGGTAAAAGGGAGTGTCTCACTGTATACTCCATCTTGGACACTCATGAGGGCAAGCTGAAAGGATCCACCTTTGACTTACTGCTGTCTAGAAGATGAGTGCAGAGCAAGCATAAGCTATGATTTGTTACTGGTTACAATTCTGCAAAGCTCTAATCCTAAACACAACATAGGTGTCTCTGTCATAATGACACTGAATAATTCCCTACATTTCTTTGGCACCAATCATCATCTGGACAGTAAAAGCTACTGACACTCCCTCTTCTTGGCTTGCATATCCCCAGTGAACTTGAACTTCGGCCCGAAAGCAGCATTAGTTTCCACCTCAAACTCACCATAATAATTGAGAAATGGATGTCCCTGCTGCATGCAATGCTATTGCACTGCATCCAGAAAGAGCAGATTTGGGAACCCTTCAATAGGCTTAGAGCACAAAGCTACACACAACATCAACATTCAATGACTTGGTTACTCTTCCTTGACAAACTGCACATACAGACACCTTCCCTTAAAATAATCTGATCAGCATAAGATGTAAAAAGCAAGACTGTGAGATTTGTCCATCATGATGGGATTTATACCACTATCTAAATAACTGCTTTAAACAGTTACTCTTGAAATATAACATTTGAGTATTTGGTAGTTACCTCAGACATAAAGATATCAAATATTCTTGTCGCAATTGGTAGTGGAAAAGTTGTAAGGAATATAGTTAAAAACCATGATGATGCATACATAGAAGTGTGAAAACTCTGAGACTGAAAGTGCACATAAAGCTCTGGAAGATGTTCCTGGAAAAGAAGAGGAATAAAAACCTCAAGTATGTTAAGCTTCTGCTTGTAGTTTTAGTGCAGACATGCTTTTGACAAATTTTGAATACAAGAAAATAATTGATATTTAGTACAGTTAGCAGCTGTCTGTACTAGCAACAGGACTAGATATGATTCATCATTATCAAGAACCATGCAACACAAGTCCCAATATAGAATGTCCTATAGAATGTCTACCCTGCAAAGCAGATTACAGAAACACTTCTGATCCTAAGGGGCAGTCAAGCTTGTAAATCCCCGAGTAATATCTAGAATGGGCCACTAAAAAGAGCTGACAAGATCTAAGGCGATGTGATAGCCCACCCCGATCATTATGTTAGAAACTGAATCACAAAACAGAAACCTGTTGTTCTCCATCAACCTGACCAGGAAGAACCTGCCTTCCAAATCTGAAAAATTTCATTTCTATATATGATAATTCTATATCTCCCAGTTTTCATCTTTTAAGATACTATAAATTGGCTATGAAGACTTTGATTTTCAGAGTCTTCAATCCAATAGAATTAAACATTCGTATGCTTAAACTGCACCAATACAAATCCTCATGCTTTGGTGTTTAAAGCCAGTCACTGTCTGCCAAAGGTTAAAAAAAAAATTGCTCACAGAGCCAGATGCATTTACTTCTGAAGTTCTGAAACTGGCTGTTGTCAAGAGTACAGCCTGTTAGCCACCAGACATGACTGCCCTTGAGCAGTAATTCCCAAGTTCCTCACTAATAGTTACTGAAGAGCAAGTTTGATAGATTTTGTATGTACCTGTATCATGCATTCAAACTGGTACATACAAAGGCCCAGTTCAGCCATGCTTGGTTTAAAGAGTTCTCGCAGTCTGTAATCTTGCATTAATTTAACAAACACACAGAATGCCTCTTCTTCTGGCATCTATATTAAAAATAAAAAAGCACAGTAAAAACTCTGGACAAATATAACGATATATCACAGTAAATGCCTGGAAGGATTTAGGATTGGGGTTTTGTGTGTCTGTGCATGTGCATGCAATGGAGTTTCTTTGGTTGTTGATTTGTTTGTTTTGAGGTTTTTGCTTTGTTTAAGGGATTTACAGCCAATTACTTCAATGAACTTTTGTATATACTAAATTCTAGCAAATAATTTCTAAACTGAAATGGAGGTCTGCAAGTTTCTTATTATATACCCTACTTTGTCATAAACAAAAAACCAATAACACAAAGGCAGCTGGAAGGTAATCAATCAACTGTGAAGTTGCATTTGAACTCTAAGGAGATTCCATGTAATTGAACAGAAATGAGAAGTCCATTTATTTGTGAAATATCACTTACCAAAATAACTTGCAAGCCTGCAATCCTACCTTAGCTCTGAGAAATATATTTTCCCACTCCAATACAGTATCTTGGCAAATAGAATAACACAAAGTAAATCTCATTTCACTTGCACAGTAGACAGCTGCCCTTGACAACTCCATTGTAATACAATTATGAGGGAAAACCATTGCAAAAATTCCCAATAAACCACCACCGTATATTATGCATTCTAGTATGGATTTTAAAGGTTCACACATTTTTTAGTATTTTTACCTGCATAAGCAGCAGTCCAACTATAAAAGCGCTTCCTTGACAGTATCCAACCTCACGATCCACCAAAGAGTAAGCCTGGGAAATAAAATTAAAACTCTCAACAATTAAAACCTCATTATCAATAAAAAGTAATCATAGTTCATTCTGCTATCTTGTTAATAACTTACTCTTTCTCTCCCCAAATCCAACAAGGGCAGACATCCCATCCAGAAGTTTTAGTCACACATTCTAGTTTCTACCTGCTGCTACAAACTCTGCTCTGGGATCACCTACAAAGCTAAAACTAAAGCATACCTACCAAAAATACAGGCAGTTTTCAGCTACAGGAATTTGCCAAAAGACAAGATAGACCACTGGCATATAAGTCCCAAAGCACTGCTTTTATAGGAGACAGATCAGATAATGAAACAAGTTCTCTTCAGAAAAAAATGTGCTGCAGTGTTATTTACAGGTGGAGGAAATGTGGTGATCTCCATGTATGTGGCATCTTTGTTTCAGAGTTATGGAAATTACTATGATTTGGAAACCTGCCAGCTTTTCTGTTGAGACTAAGTTCTATGGAAAAGCCTGACCTTCAAAGTTTAAGCTCTAGGGAAGACTAAATAATGCAAACAATGTTACGTTGGCATTTTCATTTTGTGTTTGGGCACTGGAACAACTGCACATTAGCTTGTACCTGCCATTTGCTGCTGCCACGTGCACGTCAGGAATACTTGCAAACTGAATACCAGTTCTGATTGCCAATGTTCTTGTCTTGAGCAGTGCTGTTTACTTTAACTCATGGCACACTTCATTCCATTATGCTATCAGCAGTTAGTATGTGACTTTGTTTTGATGCCAACTTGGTTTTACTTTGTGAGATGTAAAAAACTTACAGGAAACTGAAATGGGATTTATTAAACCATTCCAGTGTCAATGGTTTAAAAAAGAGTAACTTGAAAAAAACTTACACCACATGAAACTGATGCAAGTTCACTGTATAGAAGGCAATCCAAGCTGGTGCATGTTCTTGCTGATATATTTTCCAGGGCTGAAATACCAACTCACCTTCATTACGTTGAACAAGACCTCCTGCCCAAGGCTATCTTTTTCCTTGAAAAAATCATGTTCAGGGTATGTTCTTGCAATGTCCCTTCTTATTAATTTTTCACAAGGAGATGTCATTTTCAAAAGCTCTGAATACTGATCTTTAATTGGCATGCTTTGAGCACTGCATAAAAGTTGCCAAACAATTGCTCTGAAGTGATGAGGTATCCCTTTTCGAACCAGCTCCTAAAGCACAAAAAGACAAATTAATTTCTATTTCCTAGAAGTATTACAAAAAATAAACCTAGAGGAAAAAAAAACCATTTCAAATCAAGTTCCTCACAATGTCAGAAAAAAGTTTACATCATAGCAAAAACTACTCATACAGTTTGTAACCTCAATTTTAGTGAGATTATTAACGTAACAAAAGTAAGTAGTCTCTGAATCATTTTTAGTGGCTAAATTAACTGCTGAAAGTAGTCCTTTATCCACGGTAAGCTACATGAAAAACTGGATATTCAAATAATTTTATATAAGAACTTCCATTAACCAGAATTTAATACAATTATTTCTATATTTCACAGAAGATTACTGAAGATAACACCCTTAGTAATATTTGTAGTAATTGAGATCTAAGAAATCACCAACTAAAAACTACTTCCCAAATAGGTAAATGACAAAAAGTAAAACTAACTGTAGCACAGCCAACTGCAACAAAAAATTTGCACAGTACAACTATCAGAAGTCATTTAACAAACTTTACAAGTTGTGTCTAGTTTCTCTAGTGTGCCAGTATTTCCAGCTTATCTCCTAAGAATGTATTTAAATGCAGTTTCAGACACTAGACCAAGAAAACATATTTACACCTACTAAATTTACACTATCTTCTGATAAAAATATCACCTAGATATTGTAGGATTCAAACATGCTCAGATGGGTACATCTAAAAACCTGTTACTTGTCCTTTAAGAAATCACAAGGACAAGCAGCCTTGTTGCTTGATCTGAAAACCAAGAAAGAAGCATTATTCAGGAGTTCAACAGACTGTCTTGGTGGTACGTTCTGCAGCTAGAATCAGTCTGACATAGAAGATTGTCTCTTCAAGACTATTTCCTTTAATAACTTTTTGCACCTTAAGAACTGTTATCAAGTATTCTGTCTTCTACAGGCTAATTTGTTTCATTATTAATTCTGAAGCCAGAGTAATCTCCTATTCTGCAAAGCTTCCTCTTCTTCCTGTTTGTTCCAGGTATTTCTCCTACTTCTCCAACATTACAATTAATTAATGCAACACTGATAATTTTCAAAGACTCTTGCTGTCAAGTTTTGTTTTTCTTAAGCTTGAACTCTACTGCAGTTTTGCATCACTGACCTCCATTTTCTAATATGCGTAAGCTCTCAATCCATCCTTCTTCAGAACTATCCTAGTAACACCACTCCAGCTATTTCTCCTGTCTACAACACAACAACAGGGTTTTATTTCCTAAAAGATTCCCAACTCCAAGACAAGAACCCTAACACATCAACTTTACACAACTGTCTCTACCTACCCTTTGTCAACAACACAACTGGACTGTACATCAGTCATCTAAAGCCTCAAGGGCCACTAATAAAGCAAGAAACTTCTTGCTAATGCCTCTTTAAGTTACCACATACCTGCTTGACAGAATCAGGGTTAACCCCTCCAACTTTCCTAGAAGGAACAGCAGGAAAACACACCTACTAGGCAGCACTAAAATGATGCTGACTGAACAGCAGCACTTAAGTCATCCTTCAGAAGTCTTCCATAACAGGAAACAAGTTATGAAGTGGATTGAGAGATGTAAAGGATGGAACACATCTTTGGAGGCAGGTATAGACACTTATGTCTAAAACCTAAAAACTTACCAGATTTCTAATAACCTAAGACCAGCTTTTACAGCCAGGACAAAAAGCCACCTCTGCTGCTACCTATGTACCTTCTGGCACAATCAGGGAATAGGTGTGGATGTTCTGATAGTCCATCATAAATGCAGACTGACTGTTAAGGCTGACTTTTGACAAAATACTGAGAATTATTTAACAGCAAAGGAAAACTTGGCTGGTTTTCAATATAATATTAGTCAGCAATATAATTAAATATTCCCTGAAAGTTAGTCAAATACTCCTCAAATTGTACTTGGCGACCTGTAAAAACAAGTGATACTTGTGACACTTGAAAACGTTTAAACAAATTCTAACTAACCAGATCTGCTTATTACCATCTCACTTCTTTCTCTTGCCAGGTTCATGTGGCCTTCTTTTCACGGCCTTTTGGAACACCTTTCCAGAAACTGCTTTCCCTATGCAAGCAGGAAATCTTGAGTTCATTTTCTTCCCTTGTTTCCTCTCTCAAGTCATGTTCTCTCTTCACAACTGCTTCATATAAAAGATACTTTACTTTAGCCCATTGTTCAGCCTTCCCACAACCTATTCATAGACACACATTTCAAACTGTTCAAAAGACCCTGACACATTTGTATTCTGCACATAAAACTACAGACTACAGCCAATAAAGAACCAAAGCAGAACAGACTTTCCTACTAACAAAAAAATCCCACACTGCGGTACTTGCTGCCACTGAAACATGAATATGTTCAAATGCACTAAATGCTTTTTAGTTTGAATTTAAAGTGTAATTCAACCCCACTTCTGTACATGACCACAACTAACCCAGGCTGGACACACTGGTCAAAGTTCGTCCAGTCCATCTGGAATTTAGAAACTATCTGTTCTTCTGCCTAAGGTCATCTCTGGGGTCAGCATACTTGGCATGCACAAAAACCTAAACACACTGGAGCCTTCAAGTAGAATTATCAGCTCTCCTATTAGGAATGCTTTAAAAAGAGAGCTGCTCAGCATATAGCAGCACAGCATATACATACATAATCACAGCATCGAGCTGTCAGATGCCCTTACATTGATTTTCAGTAATTCCATTGCTGGAAACATGGAGGCAATCATCCCTGTACTCATGGAAATCTCTCATTAGAGGTGAACTGAAAGCTCTGGTATTCAAGATACAGTTTTCCTGGTTTTCAGCAGGAGACATTTGCTGGGTGACAGCACATAGAAGGTTACATAGGAAGCACTAAGGCTTAGGCATGGAAAGATTCAACTGGAAGTTTCTATTACATATGTATTTAAAAGGAATAAGCCCAACACAAAGATAAAACAGTATCACTTACATCACATTAAAAATATATCCAGAAAAACAGTCTCCAACTACTACCTTAACTTGCTTTTCTTTCTTTTTCCGTACATCCTCCCATTCATTCACAATTCTCCCCCACAGGATCCACGAGTCTTCTTCAAGATGGCTGAGATTGCTAGAGGCTGATGAACTAGATACAAGAGAAGATCCACTATTTCTTCTTGACCCATTCACTGATCGTAAGGATTTGCTATCTGTTTCCAAGAGTCTGCAAAGAAAGCACACAAAAAGCAAATTCAAGTTCTTCTAATCAAAGGATCACACTATTAATTGTGTGTTTAGAGGTCAGTTCTTCCAACCTCTTGACAAAGAATGCACCCAGAGGTTCAGTGAAACAGTTTTACCAGCATTCATTTGGACTAAATGTGAAAAGAACTGTTCAGTGTTACTGCTTTCTCTTGAGATCTCAAGTAAATCTGTAGACAGAATAGTTCACACTGCAGCATTTTAAGAAACAGATAAAAATGTCACCCACAGCTGTCATGCATCAGACTGACAAAGAGAACCTAAGGAAGTTAAATACCCTCAATGATAACATCAAACATCAAAGAACTTAAAAAAAAAGCCATTTAAACGACAAAAAATTAGCCTCCTAGAAGTATACCTGATTACACTTTTTAAAAATTGACAGTGCAAATAAAGGCAGAACAACTAAAACCTTTGAAACAATTTTAAAACTGACATTTGCTGACAGCTGTTCACAAATCAACACAGTGTTTTATAAACACACAGGAGAAATCCCAGACCTACAGACCAAGGACCAGACAACAGCAGTGATTGGTAGAACTAATGAATGTGTAATTAAAGTGAGGAGTTCAAACGTGAGAACCTCTGGGGTTATCCAGCAGCAAAGTATAAATAAAGATGTGTCAAGTGCTAGACAAGTTCCTGAGGAGAATTCCCTGTGAGCTGGTTGTTGTAGCCATCGACTTGGCAAAAAGACAGTGCTTTGTTTATCCTCAACCAATATTGAGCCCCATAAGCAGGGGGAAATTTTTTAGACCATGTGTTAGGTAAGAGCAAGAATTCAGACTAACCTGAAAGTGTTTTGGCATACCAAGAGTTTAATTTGTGCTTTAGCTTCTAAGACTTCCAGCATCAGTACGTCAGAGCCACGTGGCTGAATAATTTCTCAAAAATTAGCACAAAAGTTAATCTCCCAGCATTTCAGCAAGGTCAGGTTATGTTTTAGATATTTAACAAATTATAACCCGAGGCATATTGTATCTGAGATAGTACAGAAATCTCAGCATACCTACCATTTTTAAGATCTCTGCTACAATAAAGATATTTACACTAGCTTTCCCTGTTCCCAGTTTTCACCTACTGGTGTTTATGAAAGTAAGGGAAAAAGTAATTTAATTCATGAAGACAAGTAGTACAGTTTCTGCAGCAGTACTTTATTTGGAAAAGAGTTAAATGGTAATACTTCAGGGGGAAGAAAAAAAAAAGCAAGGCCATTTCAAGACAAATTTTCATTTGGAATTTTCTTTTTTCAAAAAAAATTTCAAATAATTTTCTCTTTATTAATGGAATGCAGAAAATCTAGTTTTGAAGAAAATACTTTAAAAATCCACTTTAAAGGTTTAAAAACCTGGCTTATACTGATCCATACTGAAAATTTAGTCTGAACCTCCTTCTCTCAATCCAAGACAATGCCTAAACACCAAATTCAAAGTAATCACAGAGGAAAAACAAGCATAGAATAAACATTAAGATTATAAAAACAAGGTTCTAACAAGAAACTTCCAGTTTTCACTGCTTTCTGTAGAAGTTATACTAAGTTTCTGTAATTTGACCTTACCTGGATAAACTCATTGTCCTTAGATTTGAAAACGGGAAGTTCTTTTTACAGTAAGTCGCAAGTTCTGTGACGTTTAGTCACTGCTTTCTTTCATTTAAAACTTTATAAATGATTTACTAATGCCAAACAGTTCCACCAGGACTCTGGACTGAGCTTCCTCTTTATTCTGTGGGGACTTTCAGTATAATTAGATTAGAGAATGCTACAAGACATAGCTGAAACAATTTGAGTTCTACCCTTTTCTAACTGTTTACCTAATTCATATTCTCCTTCTGCCATAAAAGCCTACAAAAACCTGAAACCTTTACAAACATCCATCAGCAGCAGTTCTTCCAGCGAGCAGAAAGAATGGTTCCCTGTGAACAGAGTACAATTCCTTGTCAACAAAGTGCCACTGTGCTGAACTGCAGATGCAAACTGTTCTGAAAGTACAGTGCACCCAGCATAAGAGCATCAAATGTCAGTTTTAAAGGGCACTTTCTCACCACCACAGATACACTTGATAGGGTAGCCTCTAATTAGAATTCACATACAGGACTAGTGTGGGACTAACAACATGTCTGGCTAAAATTAAATAAAACCAGACAAGATTTGCTGCTTTGCTTACTAAATGAAGAAAGCTGACTAGAGACAGAAAGCCCAAGCTCACATTCTTCCTTCAACAAGCCAGGCAGTCTGACTGCAGGCCTTAATGAGAAGGCTCTAGATGTAAAGACATTACACTCCAACATAGATAAGCAGTCCAAAGAACAGCTTGCTTTTCAAATAAAAATTAGTCACTTTGTCCTGAACAGACTAGAAAGCCTCAAATTAAATGCAAATTAGCTTTCTTAAAAGCACTATTTAACTATTTTTTGCTTCTTTTGATAACTTTTCATTTGCACAGCAAAAATGACATGTGGTTCAGCTTCGAAGAGAGACCATCTCAAACCACAAGGAAGTGCGTAGAGGTGGTTCTAGAAGCTTCCTTTTATTGTCCAAATCTGGACAGATGCGTCAAATTCCCTGCAAACTGTGCTGCTGTTAGGCTGCAGAATGCAGACATGAGAGAAGGCATGCCAGGTGACACAGGCATTGCCCCTCCTCCCCCAGGTACTCTCTTCCTCCACTGGAAGTTACTACCCTCAGAAGTGATTCAGCAGAGAAAACAAACAAACAAACACAAAACCCCAAATCAAACAACACCCCCAACCAAGAATAAGAATAAAAAACCCAACAAAAAACACATGCAAAAAAATAACCACCAAAAAACCCCAAGCCCTCCCAAACCCACCAAATCATTAAGAAAAAACAACCAAACACCCCTTCCCTCCCCCC
>VZTJ01004015.1:2129062-2142439 GCA_013397795.1 Orthonyx spaldingii | reverse complement strand
CCCCCAAAAAAAAAAAGCAAAAACCAAAAAAAACCACAACAACAACCACCACAACTCCTGGAAAGGCTACCAAGAAAACTGCTACTTTGTATGCAAAGAAAGGCAAGATGAACAGAAAAAACTGATTAGGAATTTACTTTTAATTAATTTAAGACATTATGCCTCTAGCACCACTAGTGTAACAGCAAGAAGGGGGCTGAACACAGTTCTATCTCTGCACATGGCAGGCTATGTAGCTGAAACAAGAACTGGATAAAAATGGAAAAAATAGAATTGATATTTAAGATTTCAAGAAATTAATAGAAATTATAGTTTTGATCTTAGTAAGGTAAGAAGGTTATACACAGGTCTCATTCCTGAGATACTCTGCTTTAAACTGGATACCAAAAATCACAGTCAGTGTAATTTCTTACTATTAGAGGCAGCTATAAACACTCCTGTAAAACCAGGAGAGAAAAACACCTTTTTCCACAAAAATATAACTTGCAAAAACACAGCACAGCAATACACATTCTTAAACCTTTGTGCTTTCAGATTGAAGTGTTGTGCCATGAAGTTTTAACTAATTCCCCTTTAACAGCCTCTATGCTACAATTGCCATAAACCAATTTTAGTCTCATTCTTGTACTTTGAAGAGCAAAAAGTTTTCCATTCACCTGTTCTGCTCCTCAAGTTTAGCGAGTAACTCTAAGTCGTCGGGGCTCAGCTGTGTCGGTGAGGAGGGCGAGAGGGCGGGTGTGGACAGGGTGGTGGAGGGGGAGGTGGTGTGCAGGGAGGCAGAGGGACTCGCCACCTGGCTGGCCATTTGACTGACGGTGTGCGACACGGTGTTCTTCACCCATGAGAGAGTGGAGCTCAGCTTGCCTGCAACCTTGTCTGTCGCCACCTGTATCGACAGAAAGAACAGGATGCAAAAGTTGGCCTTGTTGAACTCCTTTTTTCCAGCAGACCTGCTGCATCAAACAAAGGAAAAAATATACAATATGCACAAAGCAACACTGAGATTATTTATTTCTCCAGGACCCCAAGGCTGTCAGAAGTAACACAAGCATCAACAGCAATACCATATTATAGAAGTAACATGCAAGGATGTTGCTAATCCACAAAGACAAACCCCGAGAAACTCCTGATGTATACTCACAGAGCTCATCTCTGCAGTACAGAAATACCACAGGATCCAGGATCAGCTCCGACTTCCCATTATAAAAATAAATAGAAATAAAAGCTTATTTTAAAACATCTTGATAAACTAAAATAATGGCACAGAGACTATAGAAATATAGATACAGAAATAGTCAACTACTTTACAGATAGCAGAATATCAGTGTAACACCCCAGGCCACCCACTGCTCACCTTCACTAATCCCTACAGTGGCAGGACAGAGGAGCAGGGGCACCACATTTCCAACTTACACCAAAGCAGAGTATCCCCTAGCACTGCCAGTGTGCAGAAAACAGTCACAAGGAGTCTATGTCCATGAATATCCAACAGCTGAAAATCTCACAGTAAGGCATCACACTGCTGCCTCCCTTCTTTGCTCACTGTCTTTTCAGGTCCCTCCTACACCAAGTGTGCTTGATCCCCAATCCCACTGCCAGTGCCTGGACTGACCCAGGGTTTTGGGAAAAAGGCAAGGGGTGCTACTGGAGCAGACAGTCAGAGAAGCAGTGGGGTGGGGAAAGCAAAGGTTAACTGGTGCTGATCATTATCTGCTGCTGCTTCTTGACCAGTGCAGTGGAAAGAAGAGCAGCTGTTGGGGGCATCTTCCAGTGAACACCTCACTAGAGCTTCCCTTCAGCATCTGAAAATGTAAGCGGCTTGGACATACAGTAACTCAGAGCTTAATTCTTCCCCAGCCCAACTCAGAGGAAATCCAGATGCACCTTAGAGGAAGGGCTAGCTGCCTAGCAAATGTTAAAACTTGGCAAAACCAAGGCTGAAGAGGAACTTCTGAAGTGGTGTTGCTAGTAACTATTTATTTTGAACTTTGCTGATTTCCTCAAAACACTGCATTACTCAATGCCACAATCCTGCAGTACAGCCTATAAATAACTACTAAGATACTAAAGACACCGAGATACAGGAAAAAAAATCCCTTCCCAAGATCCTCCAATAGAATCTAATTAAAGCAAAATTTCAACTGAAATAAAAAACTCCACCTAATCACACTGCATTTATCAGAAGCACAATATATAGACAGACTGGTTGCTGAAACAGAAGCTTTTATTTGAATACAATGCTAGAAAGAACTTTCTTGTCAATCCAAACCAGCAGTATTTTATTTTCACTTCATATCAAAAAGAAGACACACTGAATGCCTTCAAAAAACAAGAAGGCACACACAGGCCAAATCCAAACAAGTGGTACTCAACCTTCCCACTTACTCTCCAACAACAACACGGCCTAAGAGCTCTCCTAGGAGACTGGAAGAAGTTTCCAATTTCCATATGATTAGCATTCATCCTGAAAACTGTATTTTCAAATTTTGCTAGAAGTCTTCAGAGGCAGGGATGCAAACCACAGGTGGGAATGGTAAGATACCAACATAAGCATCAGAAAGGTTCCAGTTGGTGCTTGTCACTTTTGGGCAGCAAAATGTAGGTATATCAAAATAAGAAAAAAGGAAAAAGAAAAAAACCCCACAACAACCCAAACCACAAAGATCCAAACACATATCTTTTAAATATAATCTTGGAAAGAAATTGCTTCTAACACTAGCATTTGACACCATCTTTTATAAAAGGAAGGAATGAAAATTACTAGAGGTTTCAAAATACTAAGTTTAATACATGCATTAATATTTCACTCAGTCTATATCCTTTATTCACTATTGCTATGAAAACCTTGCTGTTTCACTTTAAATAAAATCACATTATAATGAAGGTATCTCATACATCACACTTAAGACTGATTATTTTCTCAAAGGCTTTAAACTGCTTAACATATCACAAGTAATGCAACTATTCCAAAAATAAATGCTGGCAGAAACAGGGCCAGTGTTAACACAGTAAAAATGACTGCCACACGCAGCAGGCTTTAAGAGTCACCCGCTCTAAGAATCTTAGGTATAAAGATTAGAAAAGCAGTGATTTTGAGTAATACCCTATGTGGTGCAAACAGGATGAGAAAACACACATTCAATTCTTATCTCTTCACAAAGTAAAGCAATTGGGAAGACTTAAGGGAAAAAAAAAAAAAAACAAAATTCAAGGTCAATCTGGCTTATAAATGATGAAGCTTACACTGCACAGTAAGGTAGCTGAAGGGGGATGGTGTAGGGACAGAAATAAAGAATCTTGCTAACATTCATTCACCAACAAATCACTGGGCATTACAAAAATGAACTCAAAGGTTTGTAGAAGCCACTTATGTGAAGAATATTGAAAAGTACAGTCAAGAAAACCATGCAAGACAGCAGTTAAGTCAGTCCAAACAATGTGCCCAACAATACTGTTTCTTGGGACAGCTCAGAGTTTCATTACAATGCATCAGAGAATTAGTAGCCCACCACTAGCCAGCTATCTGAAAACAGTGACACATAGAGCAGGAAAAGTGCACAGCTGCCAAAAGCAAATGTTTGAAGATCAAAAGGCTCACAGTGAAGTTTGCATCAAAAACACATGAAAAATTTGTTTGGGGAAAAATAGTTATGGCAGTCACCTAGGGCCAAGCTAAATTAAGAAAAACACAATTCTGATCTAACAGCTAACTAGTCATGCCTACATCATTTTTGCCAGGCTTTTACAGGTTTCCTAAATACCTAAAGCCAGCTCTCTTAAATTGCTGGCATCAGTGAAGACTCCTGAACCTAGACATGAAGGTATTTAGCTATATGTTCATCATCCATTTCCCTAAATAGGATACAGTAACAGGAGTTTTCATATTTCATCATTTCATCTGCATTAATTTCAAAATTTATAACAGTGGCAGAAGATTTCACAGAGTTAATCTTTGAAAAGTGATTTAAGACCTTCCAGAAAACAGGTCACTGAAATTTGGAAATGAGAAAACCTTGGGCTGTATCCCAAGAAACCTGATCTGAACAAATGCATACCTCATTAATAAAGATGATTCTGTATTTTTATATCTGTGACTCCAGTAAACTGCCTCCAGAACCCAATATGCATCAGAACACTAATTGTAAAATAAGTCATGTGCACAGTTTTTAGCATTTCTTTCTTCTGTGTGGTTTTACTCTAATCTGAGAACAAATCAGTATTTTGATGAGAAGTGGAAATAAAATACTCTGATTCGGAATTATAATGTCCAGGACGTCAATTATAAAACACCAGGACTTTTGAAAATGTGTGTTTATTGTCATTAGTAATTTCAGGGGTTTGGTTTTGCTTGTTTCTTTTTAGTATGCCTTTTCTTTTGGTTCCCTTTAAATACTAACAGGCAAACAGAACTTAGTCGAAATTGTAATAGAAAATCCCTGGCAATAAGGTAAATTATTTTGATGGTAGTTTATTAGTAATGTTCTCTTCAGAAAAGTATGGAAATAGCAGTTACATTTGTTGAGCTGAGTCTAGTGACGTGGAAAACATGGGATACCAATATTAACATGCAAAGATCCAGTTACTTGAATTATTTCACCAAATTTAAGCTGCAAATCTATAGTTTGGTCTAATTATTTTTTCCTCCTGTGAAGAGCAATGCACTGGCATTCCTATGGATACACTGAGTAGTCCTGTACTTGTCTTTCCCACTCTTTACCCTCCTCTCAATAAAGACTGAAAATCCCTGCTCCACATCCCAAGCTTTCCAATCCCATGTACACCGCCCCACCCAGCAGCGTGGTTGTACTTGGCTGTCACTGAACCACCAACCACTGCTGCCTCCTACCTTTGTGCTGCAACAAGAAATCTGTCACACACAAAGACAGTGCATACACATGGGAATCCTTCCGACTCCCAGGAGATCTGTCCCTCTCCTCTGACAGCACAAAGGAAAGAACTACAGGTTTCACTCTAGTCCCGTCAGAGAAACTGGGGCTCCCCCAGTTACAAATCACAGTGACAGCAATGCGAATACATTTAGAATGAATGACAGCAGACAGTTTCACTGGGCACCGTCACCTCCAGCAATCACAGGAAAATCTGTATGAGCATTTGGTTTAACCTCCCTTCTTTAGAGATGTGATTTTGTTTAACACAGCATTCTGGAAAGACTCAAGAGAACAAATCTCATTAAACCTTTAATCTTTGGCTTTTTGGACATTGTCCTCAAGGCTTTCCTAAACAAATGTTTCTCTAAAAACCTGGTTATTATTTTAACAGTGATACATCTGCAAGTCAGCAGCAGTGTCTGCCTTTTGCCTGCAACAACGATGCTCTACACTTCAGTTATGAAGTGTCCTTCCCTTTGCTACTCTTCATTGCTATGGCAAAAAGATTGTAGTCATGTGCTCAGCTGTTTGCAGCAGTAACAAGGGCAGCCAGATAGACCACGGTGCCCCTGCTATGATCTTAGTTAGGTCACAGTGGTAAATCTAACCACCCATGAGACAGGACTTTTGTCTCTGCCGTCCCCCTCCCACCTGTGCCGCTCCCCGTCACTGCCAGAGCCCTCCCGCTGGCAAAGCCGCTCCTCCCGGCGCCTTCCCGGCCAAGCGCGCCCCGCGGCCGCTGCTGCACACGGAGCCCAAGTCCAGGCTGCTCCTGAGTCCCAGCGCTGCCCACATCCAGGCGAACTCTCCACCCCCTTCAGCTGACCAGCCCAGGCTGGAAGTCCCCAGTTAACAGGATTCTCCGCTCAACTCACCTCAGCCAGTTTTTCAACTGTGCAAAGAGAATTGGTTTCCTTGTTTTTCCCAGCATTTTTCACATGCTGAAATCCAAGTTACCTTTAAAAGTGAGTACAAAAGGTAACCTGCATTGGCTGGGATGTATGCCAAACCATCAAGAGCACCATCAAGGTGCTCAAGTTATTACTAATTATTATTAATGTGTGATCAAAAATAGAATAAACTGATTTTTAAAATGTGCTTTTCCCCTGGAGAGTGATCACTCAAGAACCTGCCAATTTATCCACGATTTTGGACACAAATGCCACTGCCAGCCCAGTCCTGAGACACCAGCTCCTTCCACTGAAGATGGCTAGGTCTGGAGACAAGCAGGCAGGGCACATCTTCCTTACCCTGCACAGGAGGACACGTGGGGCTAAGCAGGCATCCCCCAGCTCCAAAGCAGGCACGCTCACTCAGGCTCCGTCCTATCAACAGCTACAAAAAATGCTCCAGGCTTGCCAACCACCCCAGAGCACAGGAACACTTCATGTGCATCTGCCTAAGGTCATGCAGATACCTCTTAAAGAAATGTGTGACTTTTGAGTATGAACATATTGATCTTTAAAAAGATGAGGAGACACAAGATTTAATTACCAAAGGCTTTGTACCCTTAGGCCATTGCCATTGGGAAAACAGAACTACAAGCAATTCTCAGCCACCTGAGGAGTCAGTCAGGCAGACACAGACCTGTCTGCTACATCCTCTAAGATACTGCAAAGATAACAAATGTTTATATTGATACTAAACACAGATGCATGACATGCAGCATATATATAAAATTCAATATCTCAGCTTTATGTTTAGCATCTTTAATTAGCTGATGACTACAGGGGTTTATTACCAAGAGGAACTACAATACTGTGTTTAGTTTTCCAAATTACTCAAAGGAATACTGCAATGAGGCTGCATATAAAATATTTTAAGTGAGGCCAGCTAAAGGTAGACTGCAACATTCCACATTACATACAAATGTATAAACCTCTTTCCCTGAGAACACTCAGGTAATGTGCTGCACCTTACAGAAGGCCTAATTATGTTAACACCCCATGTATTTGCATTTGACAGACAGCATCTGTTTTTTCCTAAAGTCTATTTAGATTTATTTTAAAAAGGTATTTTACTGTAGACATTGAATTAGCTTACTACCTTTTTCCTGCATTTCCCTGAGGAACATTTGCATCAAAGGATTACAGGTATCTTGATTACCCAAAATACTATCTCAACTACTCTTACCATATGACAAAGTAAAAATAACTGCAAGCCTTACACAAACACCATTGTATGTATCATTTGCTTTCTACGATTTCTTCTCTGTATGAAAAGAGAAAGAAATATGAGAACCTCCAGAACACAGGAAGTAACCTCCATACTACTCTACATATAAAAAGAAGTCTGACATAATTGGGACTGAAATTGTATATGTGGTTTTCAAGCCAGTTTTATAGCATTCCATAGACCCAGTCTCCTTCTTGCTTCAAAGTTAATAGCATTCTAATATCTGTAGAATAAATTAAACCAACTCAGTCAATGACACATGCAGGAGATGCAGCTGGTGAATCAGCCTCCTATCATGCTCCCTGACAAGCTAAAATCCTAATTTAGGGCTCAAACATGGTTTCACTATAAACTTCATTTGTGTCTTTTACACTACAAATTCATATAACTGATTTCTGCCAAAGCGTGAGTGACAAGTCCTGACTTACTCTCATATTCCTGATTTTTCTCGTAATATCACCTGACAGTAGCCAGGAATATCACAGTTAGCATTCCCTAGCTTCCATTTCACTTGATACACACCAGCTTTCCAAGTCTTTCTGAAACAAAACAAAATAAAGCAGTCTAACATTTTTAGATTGTATAAAATTTAGGCTATCAGAAAGCTTTGCATGGCATCATCTTTTCAAAGTCATCATCTGACTAACATGTCAAGGGGTTTCGATGGTCCCAAAGAAACCTGAAGTGGCAGTTCACATGTACAACTCATATATGAGGTGTTTTCAAGAGGAACTTCATTAAAAATGTTGCAGCAACCCACTAAAAGTTGAAACCATTGCTCCAAGTCATATGAGTAACATTTTCATCACTGACCAAGTTGTACTAAATTTCATTTCTTTCCAAGAACAATTCCAGGTTTTTAATTACCTCTGCAGTCCAGTGAGGTTTACAGTCTGTCAGGCATTGTCCCAGTGTGTTGAGAAGACAAACCACAGTGCTTTTGCTGACACTATCTTCTGTCCATCTAAAAATGGTCCTTTATTGGAAAAAGTTTCACGTCTGACACAGGAATGTAACAATCTTCAAGAAACTGAGGCCTCCTTTCAAGGGAAAAGAATTAGATACAGTGTTTTTGTACAAAAGATGGCTGAGAGCTCCTCAGAGCTGCAAGAGAAAACACTGATGGACTACTGTAAAAACCTTTAATGGAGAACTTGCTTTGTCCTCTTAGACTTCAGTCTGGAAAATGTCTTTGTATTTGAGGTTCAGCATGCCAGTGACACACACATATACTTGAAGGACCATCCCCTTAGCTAACAAAACAGAGGGAGCAATCAGATAAATCAGCTAAAATAAAATCAACTATGTCAGGTGTTTTATGCAATAGATTGGAATATTTAGGGGTTTTGTCTTTTCAGTAAAATGCAACTCAATTATTTAACTGGAGTTCAAGTATCATCAGGCACTTACAAAAAAGTAACATATTCTGAAGGACACATGTTTATAATCATAGCTCCTTTCTACAGATTTTACTTTCCTACTCATTCCCCAAAGCCTAGCTTCCTCTTGGAAAGGAGACAGTTCTAGCAGCTACACTACATTAGGACAAAAATAAACAAAATACATAAATGGAGTTAAAATAAACAAAAATACACAAATGGAGTTAAATTTACTAAAAGCTTTAGGTATATATTTTGGAAGTGAGAAACAACTGAGTCCTATTTTTAAACATTCACTGAGCCTTAATCAAAATCAATGTTTTTACCCCAACTCTTCATTTACAAAGGATACAACATTTACAAGAAGTTACATTGGTAGGTTTAAAAGGATTTAGTATCTGACAGGTGAAAACATACCATTCCATGCAATTTTGTTTATGTACTAGCAGCTCAAGAATTTTCTAGGTCTAAACCTCCTTTTTTATAGAGACCAGATTAACTTATGTCACAACGTGCAGGTTAGAAACAAAACAGTCACCTCTCATTTACCAAGCTGTGCACAGTTCCCTTTCCAAAGGGATGTACGAAACGAGACTTAATGGAGAAACCAAAGGACATAAGCATGTCCCTTATGCAGCATGGTAACACTTAAAACTTTATTAATTACTTTCTAGAATTAAAAAAAACACATGACAGAGGTTGGTGAGACCCTCACCTTCAGAATATTCCTCTCCTTTAAATTATCATCTTAAAGGGCAACTTTCTATCAGTTAAACTTAAGAATGAAACAGTTTCTAAATAACTGACTGCTAACCAGCTTTTCTTGTGAACTACAACTCCTTGCAACCTGCAGCTGCTGACAGACAAGAAATGGAAGGTAAAAGTTTCAGCAGTGAGAAACATAACTAATTAGTAATTTCCACATAGGAAAGGTGTCCAAGCTATCCAGTAAACAGAGCAGATACAAACACAGCTGCAAACATCAACAGTCAATTCTTGCAACACAATCCACGCCAACATCTGTGGCCCTGCAGTGATACTTCATTTTGCCACTAATTTACTTACCACAGCCATGGCTTGCCTTCACAAGCACTTACAGCACAACCAGAAGCAGTGCCCTTCTGGGCTATGGAAGGGGCTCCCTCCATGTCTGTAACGGCTCCTGCAGCCTTCTCTGAGCACAGCACAGAGAAATCTAATTGTCCTTAGATATTGAATAAAGAAAAGGGAAATGGCTCTTCAGACAAATTATGTATCTGCACAGCATCAAATGAAGTCAGTTATGTTCTGATTAGTTGGCCACTGACTTCTGCACTTTTATTTGGAAACAAGGGCCTGTTTACTTCTTTGAAAACAGGGGAAGAACACAAAGGAGACCAATGAAACACAGATGATTTTTAGTGTCAGCCTGACACCAAAAAGTTAATGTAAAAAACCCAAGCCCATTTTAACATTATGTGTCTCATTATGGAATTTAAACTTGCTATTGTAATTTTGTCACAATTCTTTCTCCAAAGGGCTGAGAAATACTTGCTAAGACTTCAGCCAAACCCATAAAGTTCCACCAGTATTGCATTCTAATGGAGGAAAAACTTACTTTGCTCAATGAATATTGGGTTTTAGCGCTGCTGTTTCAGACAGCATAGAAGCTGGAATTTCTTTTTACTATGCCTGGAAGTAGTTCACTGTTGGAGCTACATATAATCAAGAAGAATGCATGAAAAATCAGAGACATAAAGCTAACTTCTACACAATAGTTATGGGGACAGGACATGTTCAAAATATTAGGCTTTGGCTAACTATTAATTTTCACACCCATTTTAAGTGTCATTTGATAGTTTTAGCCTTCTATAACAAAAATAACCGTAAGCTCCTCTAACATCTTAGCTACAAGTGCAGAGTTAATTTATGGCAACAATTCTCTACTGAAAGACTGACCCCATCTGCCAGCCTGATGATAACAAAGAAAAAAATACATAGTTAATGCAGTATAAGATACTGATGAGTCAGAATTCTAAGAACATGTTATGATGCCATCAAACAGGTATTTAATGCTATGCTAAGAATCACTAAGATTTAGTCATGACAATAGGCCCTAAGAAAACTAAAGGGTTTGGGAAGTTCAATAGCTTACCATATAGCAGAACACATTAAAAGAGTCTACTACTAAAATACTAAGTTTGAATTTGTTTTGGGTTTTTTTCAGATTTTTTTAAGGATGAAACTGTAGAAGCAAAAGCAATACTGGTCATACAAGATGATAAAGTAACATAACCCATCAGAGACAGGGAAAGTTTATTCAAACAAAAGAACAAAAAGATATGGGGTGATGGCTTTTAGCTGCTTTCCAAGTTGGAAATTAGGACAAAATAAGTGTCCACGGTCAGTCTATCACACCACCTTACTTCTTGTCCAGAATAAAGACCCACCCTAGCATTGTACTTAAACCCCAAATATACAACTGGAACTGGGAAGGATCACTTTTACAGACAATTAGCAAACAAAGCTGACAGTCACACAGCCTGAAATAACAGGAGGAGCACAGCATCATCCCTGTCACCATGACTGAAAGGCGATCCATTGCCTGGAGCCTAGAGCAGGCTCAACACTTCCCAGGCTGTCCCCAAAACGCCACTTGATGGCTAAACTGAATAATTTCCAGAGTTCACAGAACTAGGTGACATTAAGAGTCATTACAGAAAAGTGACAATTCACTAAATCACTTCTGCTGCTCCCTCTGAGCAGTTTCTGTGCACACACACATAACAAAAACACATCACAACTGTGCAAAATGAGCAAAGGCAGAGCAGAGTCCAGGCACTGTCCATAACAACAACCCATTTGCTGCGGGAGGAAAGGATGCACTGCAATGCACAGACCCTTGAGCAGAGATGGCTACAATGAACACAAGACAGGATTCCCACCTTAAAGGAATCCAAACACTGCCCACAGATGATGTCTATTGTTACAAATACAGAAGGCACAAGGCTTGAATTCAGCGTGCTATCTACAAACTTCAGTGACATATTCAAGAACTTCAGAGAACACATCTAACAACTCAAAATTACATATTCCTATAATATTTACTATTTACCTTTTTACAGACTATAACTGTTTTAATTGGGCCTAGGAAAAAAATTAATTAAGAGACTCTAATCAAGAACAGGTTGGTTTAGAAAGCAAAATTCATCAACTCAGGGTAAGTTTTTATTATTGTTTCTTGGAGTAACCAGAAAAGATTTTTTCTTTTAAACTATGCATTTGATGCTTGAAATTATACAGAAAATATTAAATTCTATTATGTCTGCTTCTTAACCATTAGAATTTCTTTTTTCTACAAGTTAAGGAAACTTAAGAGTAAGAAAGGGTAAACATAATCCTAGGTATGCATACACCCAACTCAGCTGTTTTCCCCTTCTAATTTGTGATATTAGAACCATGAAATAGCAAGTAAGCATTTCTGTTTTCCAAAATTCATTGACAAAGGACTTGTCTTCCCATTTTTAAAACCTCTATGTTTACTATCAGTCCTACCCAAAGAATAAACAGACAGTAACTGTTTAGGCATGTCACTTTCTCCATCCCTTCTTCTGCCACAAATCTGGAAGGGCTTTTCTCCTATCTCTTCCTTTCAACTACTCCAACCACCTTCTGCTTACTTGTTCAACAGCAATTAAACAAGTCCACAGAAAACAAAGGTACGAAGAGCAATGCGAAAAAACCCAACCAAACAAACCAACATTACCAAAACAAAATATCCAAGCCACCAGCTCAAGAAGTCTTTAAGCCTCAACCTGCAGGAGTGTAGGAAGAGACATGGGAAGGAAGTAGGGCTGTTCCGTTCCAGCTTTCTTCTCCAAACATCTGTTCCTCTTCCAAGTACTGTGGGGGGCTGGATGGACACTCAGTGACAATCACTACAGCTGCTGTCATCCCACTTGATAAAATTCAGGCAATGCTGACTCATAATACTGAGTGCTTTCCTCCTGATCATGCTCTTCCTTCACTGGCTGTCTCTATTTCCTCTCCTAATCCTTACTTGAAAAAGAACTCATATCTATGTATTTCAAAATAAGCCTTAAATCTCTATAAGCATAGAAAGCTGTACAATTGTGATCAAAGCTGACAACTCACACTGGGGAAAGGGAAGAGAAATAAACAGGCACATTTATACAAAACATTTTAATGCTATCTACCAGTAAACCAAACAAGATCCAGCTGCCATCTCCTTTAGGCATGTGAAGCAAAGTGCATTAAAAAAAAAAAAAAAAACGAAAAAAAGGAATTTTTTGACAAATATCTTTGGAGATAAGTAAAACATATTGAATATTATCTGTTCTTCTCTGTGTCAGTGGCTCCTTTCTACATATTTTGTATGTGATCTTTGGAAAAGAGAGAGCTATCCCAGGCTGATGTGGAATGCTATGTTTTGATACAGGCAGTGTTAATGGCAGCTCATGCTGGAAATTGAAAACGGTATAAGCCAACTTCTCGTTTGCTATGAAATTGGTTTGGTTATCAATGCTGACGATTAGCAGGTGTTACATGGAACCACAGAAACATGGCCATAACTGAATACCTAAAACTGGAATATATAACAAGTAGGCAGAACATTAATATCGACTTTTTACTCTCATTATATAATCACATTGAGATTGCTGCAGCAGGAGGTGGCAAGAAACGAGTTCTCGCTTTTGAAAATTGAAAATTATAAATTATCTCGTTCAAGAATGGCAGACCCGCGGGTTCCCGGCTCGGCGTTACGCCGATAAGCCAAGCAAGAACTCGCCCTCTGCAGACAGCCCAGCCGGAGGCTCCCCGGGCCGCGGCCCCTCCCGCGCCCGGTGCCCCAGGGCGCCTCCCCCGCGCCCGCTGCCCACTCGCGTCCCGCGGCCGCCCAGGCGCGGAGGGGCCGGGACACGCCGGCCCCGGGG
>VZTJ01004015.1:2106393-2128268 GCA_013397795.1 Orthonyx spaldingii | reverse complement strand
TCCCGGTGCCGTGTGCTGGAAGGCCCAGCGGCGAGCGGGTCGCTCCCGTGCCGCCCTCGCCCGCTGTGTCACCGCTGCAGCCCCCGCCCGGCCCCGGGTCGCGGCAGCCCCGCCGCCCGCGCTCCCCTCACGGCTGCGGCAGAGGCACGAAGCCGCCGCGTCGCCGCCACACGAGGGGCAGCTCCTGCTCCGTGAAAAGCTGGGGTTTTGGTGTAACCAGAGTGTCCGCCCGGGCATTTCCATAACGCCGTCTCCACGCTGGAAGCTGCACACATTACGCGTTCTCCGCAGCACCACCGCCCCGGGCGAGCCCGGCCCGTCCCTGCGCGCGTTTGTCGGACACGTTCCAGCCAGATGCTGATTAGGTTACACAAACAGTCGAGAGACTGTCTGCCCGGAGCAGCTCCCCAGCTAATAATGAGCCCATTTGCCATTGTCCTACAGTGAATACAGACTCCTAGACAAATCCATCCGGAAATTTTCATTTGTAAGAATTCCAACAGAACCTTTAATAAATAATTTTTGTTTAAAAAATATTTATGAAATTCCAACACTACCAGAATACATACAGTGCTCTACAACACCGCTTTATAGCCAAGTATGCAAAGAATACACTCTAAAAAAAAGTATGCAGCGATAGCAGGAATAGGTTATAGCCAGGACTCCAGCCTAACCCTTTTTCACTGAAAAGAGGCTGTCACTCTTGCAAGTAACAGCAAAAAACCCCAAAGCAAACCAATAACAACAAAAAAAACCAGAACAATTCCTTGAAGTGACCACACAGGTCAGTACAGTCACAGACAACAGCTTTACTGTCTCGAGTCCTCTGCAGACAAACAGGGAGAGGGTCCCTGCCTGCAGGAGATGCTGCTCATGTATCAGTTTCATCAGTCCAAGAGACTTACAAATACTAGACATTACTCTAAAACCCCTGCTTGATACCTCACTCTCCAGAACACACCTAAGTGAAAATACCACATACAAGAGAAATTAAGAAACAGCATTAAAGGAAAAAAAAAAAGCTTATACTTTTTCCCTATCAGTGTGCATTAATAAAAGGTATTTCATTAAAGCACTGAAAATAGTAGCTTTTACCTCAACGTGTTCAGAACGTCTATGAATAGCAGTCACCCTTCCAACAAACATTGTCACTAAAAGCCAGAGGAAAAAGGCCAGAGGAGCCATTCACCCTGAATTTGTAGGAGACCCTGGGGTGGGCTAATGAGCTCAGCTGGAGCCTTTGTTTTGCAGGGTGACAATGAGCAGAGTGGGTGTGGTGGTTAACAGGTTGGTTTTTGCCTGTTGGTGATGAGCTGTTTGAGGAGTAAAAAGTCTTCTTACAGAGAAAAACAAGAAATTGATTTTGTTTTTCCTTTCTTAACAAAAATACTAACAACAAGTCTTGCTTATCATACCATTGTCTGTGAGGCATTTGTCATGGAAGTAATTGCCCAGCAGTAGCAGCAGACTTTTTGAAGACTATGGATTTATATGCTAGAGGGTAGATAAAACAATGTGCTCCCCTAGAGACACTTTCTGTACAAATTGAAAAACACATAGAATAATCTCCAAGATCATTGAGTCCAACCGTGTCACCTTGTTGTCACCACCTTGTCAATTAGGCCAAGGCACTAAGGGCCACATCCAGTCATCTCTTGAGCTCCTTCAGGCATGGTGACTATGCCACCTCCCCGGGCAGCCACTTCCAAAGCTTAGCCACATTTTCAGCGAAAAAATTCTTTCTGACATTCAACCTGAACCTGCCCTGGTGCAGCTCGAGTCTATGCTCTCTTGTCACTAGCTGCCAGGGAGGAGAGGCCAATCTCCATCTTCCTACAACATCCTTTCAGACAGTTAAATTACTTCTGGACCTAGCAGGCCCCTACCAAGTAGGAACCATGCTGGTACTTGCTTGATGTAGTAAACATTTATTTTTTCTTTCATTCTCTTGGTTATTTATATCAAATTAATAATTTTTTTAAGTATTGGCTTACGTATAACTAGAGAGGTGGATTCTTGGGATTTTTTTTAGCGAAATGAATGAGAATAATCAGACAAATGTATCAGGAACAAAGATGCACTATTGTCTGACAATGTCAGGAAACCTGATGCCACTTGACCTGTTTGATCCAGTGCACCGGATTGTGCTTTAAATCATCAAATATCAAAAATCCCAAGCATCTATAATATATTTTAAGAACCGTATTCCACTGACATTTTGCTTGGTTTGATGTTTTTAATGACTTGCTGTTTGATCAGTTGTGAGAATTTTCCCTAAAAAATAAAGGGAATTAAAATCCTATATCCATAATTGGTGATTTTTTTTAAAGATCAAATTTATGGAATATTTTTTCTATTTAAGAACCCCTTCTCTGTGATATATCCCTGGCTAATAACTGCCTAGGTATTTAACATAAGGAGACTTGGAAGGGATCATGCATTATGTGTAGACATTAGATGACAGCAATATTATTTTTTCCTTAGAATTGCATTTCTCTGATATCACAGGATCAATTAGGTTGGAAAAGACCTCTGAGATCATCTGAGTGAAAGCTTTGACCGAACACCACCATGTCAACTAAACCACGGCACCGAGTGCCATGTCCAGCCTTAAACACCTCCAGCGACGGTGATTCCGCCACCTCCCTGGGCAGCCCGTTCCAACGCTCAGTCACTCTTTCTGTGAAGGAATTCCTCCTAATCTCCGTCCTAAACCTCCTCTCGTGCAGTTTTAGACTACGTCCTCTTGTCCTGTCACTGGTTGCCAGGGAGAAGAGGCCGACCCCCATCTTGCTATAACCTGTTCTCGGACAGTTGTACAGAGTGATAACGTCTCCCCTTCTCTCCGGGCTAACCCCCCGCTCCCTCACTGCTACTCACCGGACTCATTCATTCTCCAGACCGGTCCCCAGCTCCGTGTCCCGTCTCCGGCCGCGCAGCAGCCGCTCGGAGCCTTTCCCGCAGTGCCGGCCCAGACGGGGGGCGGTGCTGAGGCACCCGCGGGGCTCGGGGCCCGCGCCGTGGGGGCTCCAAGGACGGTCCTCCGGGCCGGCAGGGGGCGGCGGGGCGCGCGCGCGGCCCCGCCCCGGCGGGCAGGGCAGGAGCTGCGGCTGCGCGGCGCGCGCGGCCTTTTCCCCCTTGCTGCGGAGCGCAGTCGTTGTGCGGAGCGGGCCCCGGCCTGAGGGACCGGACAGTGCCTGGCACGATGGTCGGTACCGGCACCGGGGGGCTCGGGGGTATCGCGGCCGCCGGCCCGCGCCCGCCGCGCCGCGCCGCCTGCACGGATGGAGCCCGATTGTCGCGGACTTGGGGCGGCCGCCCGGCGCCGGCGTGGCAATGGCTGCCGTTCTGCCGGACTGCGCCGCGGGCTCTCCAGGGGCTGCAGCGGGGCCCGGCGCGGCCCCGTTACCGCCTGCGCTGCCCCCCCGGGCCGCGTCCTGCCGGGGCCCTCCTGGGGCGGGGCCGGGCCGCGGGGCCGGGGCTGATACAGACCCCGGTGCCCAGCAGCGGCCGCGCCGGGCCCTGGGGCGCGGTGTCGGACTTGCGGAGGGTGGGGGGCTGCAGGGGGAGCGGCTCCGGGGCAGAGAAGGCACGGGCTGTGCGGGAGTGACAGGAAATGAGCGCGGTCTCTGCTCCGGTTCGTGCAGACGGGCCTTCACTTAACAGATACACCTTGGTTTTCTCTTGAAACATTAGTTCCTGTGGGAGGGGTAGAATTTATGGAGTTTGTTGTGCCGGGTGGTTTTTTTCCATTTCACTTTTATGGTGGTCTTTTTATCTAAACATACAAGAAAATCTGTTTAATTCCTGATTGCACTATGGTTTTATACATGGCGCATTCAGTTAGAATGATCTTGGTTTGCAGGGTTATAAGTTAATAACATGTAGTTTATGTTTCTTATCGAAGGGGTTTGTGAAAGTTGTCAAGAATAAGGCGTACTTCAAGAGATATCAAGTGAAATTCAGGAGAAGGAGAGGTATTATTAAATTCCCTGTAACACACTATTAAATGGCCTTGGTGATTATTCCTACTTTGCTCATGCATTTTGCACACTGCAACTGTTGTTTTTCAGAGGGAAAAACTGATTACTATGCTCGCAAACGTTTGGTAATTCAAGATAAAAACAAGTACAACACTCCTAAATACAGGATGATTGTGCGCGTTACCAACAGAGACATCATCTGCCAGGTAAGGCCTGCAGGGTTTGCTGCTTCCCTGCCAGCCTTGCTAGGGTGAGGTCAGCATGGAGGGGGAGGCCTGGAGCAGCTGGGGTTTCTTAGGCCACACCTGTGCAGTTTTTGTGTTGTAGCTCCTTAGAGGAGGACAGTCTTCAGTGTTACCACAACTTCACCATGTTCGTTGCAGAAAAGAACTTCTACAAGTGTTAGCACTTGTTCTGTGAGGTTATTTGTAGTGTAAGATTGTACTGCTTTAATGATGCTGGGATAAGTAGAAAATTTTTGGGCGAGGGAAGATGTTTCTGGGGGGTTCTTTGCTGTGTTTAAAGGGCTTTAAAAAGATTCCTTTTTTGCTTGGTTGAAGACAACCAAATTGACAGTGTGACCTGTCAACTTGCATTGACTTGTGCTGTAGCTAAAGGTGTCTTCTCTTTTGAGAGTTCTGTTTCCATGATGTTGTGTGGCTCATATGAAGCACTGAGACCTTATGATGGCTTTCCTGTGAGATTAAAGGAGACTGGTAAATAAGAACAGTAGGCACTTTTTCATGGTCATTAAGTATGTGGTGTGTAGCATCATACGCAGTTCTTCACTGTGGCTCACTTTTCTTGTTTCATTTTTTGGAATGCTCTGACTAATTTTGAAGTTAAAAACTTAGGAATGCTTGTTATATAATAAATATAAGTTGTTAAGCTCAAAGAAGAAACAGCTAGAAAAGTTTAACTTGTTTTTTCATAGAGCAGTTATCTGTCGAGAACAGTCAGTTCAGTTGTTGACGAGGTTATTTTATCTCTGAAATTGAAAAATCAGTGGTGGCAGGTGCTTGCCTCTTGACTGATAGTGCCTGTCCAGTATGTAGGAATCCTGCAAACAGGGACAACATGTGGATGTAGAGAGGAGGTGTGAGAGTCAAAAGGGTCTATACATGAAAGGAACAGCAGAAACAAATCTGATAGTACTGCTGTCTCACAGGGGACCCCTGGGATGATGGTGGTCTCAGACCATGATGAATACATCATTCCATAAGGTTATTAACAGTGTTACCACAAAATACCACGTGCTTCTTGCATTTTTTGAGGTGTATCAGAAAGCAGGACAGAATTCATCCCCATCCACAATGATTCTTTGAAAGGTTGCTTTTGTAGGCAGTTTCTGGCCTCTTGGTCTGCCTGGAAAGGTAATTACGAGTTGTTGCTGACAAACATTTTAGCTGGCCTAATACAGCTTTGAATTCTTTGTGTCTTTACTTTAGAAGTTGATTACTCCTTTTGCAAAAACAGACAAACCACAAGGGGGAGAAAAACCAAAAAACCCCCCAACAAACCAAAACAGCCCCACTCGAGCTTGCATGCAAAGCTGGGCAGTTTTTTTCGCACTTGGATACAGTATTGCTGTTGGCTTGAGTAGATGTCAAAGAAACAATGCCTGGAGCCCTGGATGGTGGGAACACCGAGGTTTGTTTGTGTTTTGTTGCCAGATTGCCTATGCCAGAATCGAAGGTGACATGATTGTGTGTGCTGCCTACGCCCACGAGCTGCCCAAGTACGGCGTCAAGGTCGGCCTGACCAACTACGCGGCTGCCTACTGCACCGGCCTGCTGCTGGCACGCAGGGTACGTATGGGACAGGCCCCTGGGGCTGCTGCTCTGCTCTCCTGCTGCCTCAGTGCTGTGTCAGCCCAGCCGAGCCTTTGGGCTTCTCAAAATCAGAACTTTGGTTCTTTACTGTCATAGATGTGATGCATCTGTGGCTGTCAAATCACAGTGAGGTGTATGACAGCATGCAATTTCAGCTCCAGCAGCCCATTTTTATGTCCCAGCCCTTAAGTTTGGTGGAGGGAGTCAGAATAGAATTGTAAGAAATGTACCTTGTAGAATTGAAAACATGTAAACAGCAGCCAGCCATCCATTTTCCACAGGGGTTCATGAATAAGTCTTAAGTTCAGTGATGTACCTGTTGGAACAGAAGGTAACAGACACACCTAGAGTGGTGGTTGTTAAAAAGCTTTAGTATAGGGTTAGAAGTTATAAAGTTATGAAAAGTTATTAGTATAGGGTGCATAATTTTTGTAAAGAAATTGGTGAAAAACACGGTTCCACTGCAAATTCACATTTTAAAGTAGTAGTGATTCTACATTTTTATCAATAGATGGAAGGAATTTCTGAAGTGTATTTTCTTTCCCCACAGCTTCTGAATAAATTTGGCCTTGATAAGATCTATGAAGGCCAAGTTGAAGTCACTGGTGATGAATACAATGTGGAAAGCGTGGATGGCCAGCCTGGTGCTTTTACATGCTACCTGGATGCAGGTCTTGCCAGAACTACCACTGGGAACAAAGTCTTTGGTGCTCTGAAGGGTGCAGTGGATGGTGGGCTGTCTATCCCTCACAGGTAATGTGTGCTAACAAAGAATTTCTTCAGGGTTAACCTGAGATGCTTCTGTATGTGACAGTCTACCTACACTAAACAATTTGTGTTGAAATAATTTTGTTCTGACATGGTAATGGTTCTGTAATTAGGTTCTGAGTTGGGGGGTTTTTTGTTAGTTGTTTTTTAATCCACAAATGCAATTCTGATAGTGCTGCTGGGAATCTTACAACTGTCAAGAGATGTTATGAAACTTGTAGAAACTAAAGAGCTATGTTGTTGCTTTTAGTAAAAATCAAGTGAATGTCCTTCACAGATCTTCAGAGAGTATTTGCTTGGTTTAAATCTTTATGAAGTTGTGTGTAGATATTAATTTCACTGTGAAAAAACGACATACCAGGTACAAGCCCACTGATACTTGCTACAGTTGTCAGTACAACAGTGAGTGTGAGCAGTCTGCCTTCATTTAGAATTTCCATGTGGATATTTTGACTGTTACCTAACACTGATTACAGCTGAGTGCTGCTTTCTGCGAGCAGCAGTGGAGGAAAGAAAATCTTGAGATCTTTTGTGTGTTTTCCTCCCCTCTCCCATGCTGTCCTATTCTCAGCTGACTGTGCAGTTTTTTTGACTTGGCTGCTACGTGATGATACCTGCAGTGACTGAACACGCTGTAGTTGGTCCATGGTGTGTCTGTGATGTACTGCAGTGTTTCAAGACGGGACTGATGGCAGCTGAGATGAGCTTGAAACTTCGATTTTTTATTTTTTATTAGAGGGTCTTATCCCTCAGTTATCTGTAGGAGAATCTGATGTATCAGACATTTCAGTGTGGATCTTAGCCTCTGAATTAGAGTCTGAATGTGGCTGTGCCTGCTGTTTGACAGCACCAAACGTTTCCCTGGCTACGACTCGGAAAGCAAAGAGTTCAACGCGGAGGTTCACCGCAAGCACATCATGGGCCAGAACGTGGCGGATTACATGCGGTACCTGATGGAGGAGGACGAAGATGCTTACAAGAAACAGTTCTCCCAGTACATAAAGAACAATGTAACTCCTGACGGGGTAAGGTTTCTCCACCTGGAGCTCAGGCATTAATAGAGATGCTGATAAGTCTTGCATAGGGACTTCTGTAATAATGCAAATAAGTTTGATATGTAAAATTATGTGACTCATGTTGTATGTTATTCATGCAAAGAAAACACTTTTTTCCTTCATTAAGGGCTCTGTAGTGTAGTGTAGAATTTCTGAAAGTGGGACCTTTTTTCCTGCTGTGAAACTTAACATTCTGTCTACAAATCCAGACTTCCAGGGCTTCAATCTGTGCTGAACTACTTCCCCCCCTACCTAATACAGAAACTAAATTAGAAGTTTCTGTGCATGCTCTCCACTCCTTCCTTGTCCTGCACCACAGCCTGCCCATTCTGCAGCTGTGGTGGTTGTAACTATGAGTGAGCATGTGGTTTTGTGTCACATCTGTGGTACTGTTTGTGTGACCCTAGAGGGAGTTCTGCCTTCCAGGTGAACAGAGAAGAGCCCAAGCTAGCATTTCATCAAACTATAGACTGTAACACATTTTATTTTAGTATGGCTTCACGTTTTAGAGTTATACAAAATACTAGGAGATGGGTAAGAATACAGAGGTACTTCTACTTTTTCCAAGTATTAAACTTCTTGCTACTTTTTCCAAGTATTAAACTTCTTCCAGATGGTCTGTCCTGCTGCCTGTAATATTCTTGCTTAGTTCTCCTAGTAAGTCATCCTGGAACTTTAAAACATAGCTCCCTCATATCCCCTTTTTAGGCTACAGCAAACTTCATTCTCTGTCCTTTCATTTCAACGGGGTTTTGGGGTTTTTTGTAAATTTAACTAATTGCTAGTTTTTTCTAACAAATTTTAAAAGGAAAGTAATGTAAATGCCAACTTCATTTGCTTTCTAAGCAAATAGCAGTTGCAGCTTGTGTTCAAATGAAGTGAGTCTAGGACTTAGGTCATTAGATGTACAAAGAGCAAGTATCTATCTAAAATTTTTTCACAGCTCAGATCTAGTGGTCTTAATTAACCACCAGCAAAGGTATTCTTAAAATTTGTGCCATTATGGAGCCAGGGCTGGCTTTGGGACAGAGCAGCATTATTGCATGCCTGGGGACAATGCAGGCACAACGATCTTGGATTTCTGATAATCCTACAACTGGACCCACTATGGTGAATTTAACTTTTAATTTTTTTTCCCCAAGATGGAAGAAATGTATAAAAAAGCCCATGCTGCTATACGGGATAATCCAGTCCATGAAAAGAAACCCAAGAGAGAAGTCAAGAAAAAGAGGTAAAATTTTTGTTCTTTTAAACATCTGTGTGACTTCTCTGTTGGAGAGATCTTAGTTACAGTAAAACAAGTAATGCAGTTTTGCAGTTGTGTCAATAGTCACATGTTCTAGACCAGATTAAGATACAAGCAGTTCTGTATGACTTGGGAGTTAACTTCAGCATTAGAAATGTGAAGTTCAAGAACTCTTAAATATGCAAAAATCAAAGTGAAGAATGCTTGTGGCTTGAGTTGCTGGAACAGTGTTTATCTTCAGGTCTCAGCGTTTTCAGTGGCAAAGCTGCTTCTCTTCAGCTGAGAGCTCATTGGCTATTTTGTCAGTACTGAACTATTTTGATTCTTCAGAGGTGTGGGGGAAATCAAGGTGCAGCTGTTGCATTGGGCTTGATAATGTCTATACTTCAGTGACAAGAGAGTAGAGTTTAACTTTTGAGAAATTAAAACTGTCCAACCATGCCCTTTTGTGGTGCCCTAACCACTGCCGTAGATCATTATGAGGAAATAAGGCATGTTACAGAAGTGGGAATATATTCTTCCATTGCACTCGTAATCACCGTTGTGATGCACTGCACGTTTCTTGACTACTTTTTCACTTTGGATCTACTGTACACTGTGCTTCCATTGCAGATGGAACTGTCCCAAGATGTCCCTCGCCCAGAAGAAAGACCGTGTTGCTCAGAAGAAGGCCAGCTTCCTCAGGGCCCAGGAGCACAGAACTGAGAGTTAAGACAACTTCCACAGTTTTCTGTGAAGCTTTTGGAAAAAGTGGCAATAAATTTATTGAGGAAGCAACTGTGTAAGACCGGCTTATTTATATAGTTTATAAAAACAGAGAGTATTTTTGATGCTCTAGATATTCTGTACCTGAGAGTTGGTTTTTTTTTCTCCCCTTTCAAAGTACTGTGTGAATTGAGTTTTCACAGAGAAGAGAGGTGATAGGCTTCAAAGACCAAGGCTGCTGCTTCAGAATTACTCCTATAAGAAGGGGAAGGAAATCAATTCAATTAATTTTTGGCATGGTTAGTATCAAGGACTAAGAGCTTGCTGCTTCTAACTAGAGAAAGATTTAAAATTTTTTTTAAAGGTGGTACCTGTCCTTCATGTTAAGGGGGAGTCTGGATGTAGCTTAGAAAAAAACCAAGAATAGTCAACAGTAGGTTCTAAAGCCTCTGCCCAAAGGCAGCCTTAGGCTTTCAGGCATTTCACAGACTTATCACCTCCACGTTCTTTCTGGCTGCTACTGAAACTGTCTTAAGCTGAATGCTTCACATTATTTAGTTGATAAGAGAATTCACTTTTAAGTTGAATAAATAGGGGTAGGTACAGAGGCCTTGTTCAGGAAATTTCCCAGTCTGACCACTCATGAGACTGTGGCAGTTACACAGCAGAGCCTTTCCCCCTTGACTCCTCACATGCCACCAGACCATGTTCCCTTCCAGCTGCCCCCTAGGGTTCCCTGAGCAGAGCCCACGACCTCCCATTCCCCAAGGCAATGTATTCCTGGTGTGGGAACAACTTGAGGTGGTCCCTCTGGTGAGCACCCTGGGCTTTTATACCCTCAGACTCCCACCCTCCCCCCATGCCAGTCTCTACCTCCTCAGTCTTCTCCTGCCTCACCTCTCCATGTCCATCTACCTCACCAGTGACTGGTTTTGATTTCCTTATCCTCAAGGGTGGCTCCCACCCAGAGCCCAGTCTCTGTTCTCCTCTGCAGCTTGCAGGTGGAGCACCCTGGAAGAGCAGTATTCCTCACCAGCCTTGTCCTGCCTTTCTCCTGTTTCTCCTCCTACTCAGCTTCATTAGCACTTCTGTGTGCCAACAGGTTTCCCATTAGACTTGCAGAAAGTGTTTGCAGTTTAAATATGACTCAAGTAGGCTACATGGAGGAATGTTTTGCTGTAAGATACTGGTAGTTGGTATAAATACAGCTATTGAAAAAAAAAAAAAGGAGGCCTGTGATTTATTGTAAACAAAAGTGTATTTTTTTTTCCAATGAAAGCTTCAACTTGATGCAACAGGAATAAAAATGAAGATTCTGTACAACAAACTGCACTATTAAGCATACTCTCCAGTTGTTAAAATAGCCAGTGATGTTGGGTATTTTAAGTAATCTCTGCCCAAACAGCAGTCACTTTTCTCACCAAGAACATGACCACTTCACACTTTTAGTGCATTGCTGGTTACAAATACTTATTAGTTCATAGGCGGAGCACATTAGCAAGTTCAAGACAATAATTAGCATGAGCATAGTATTTCTTAAACTAAAAGGCTGATGTTCACAAAACAATCTTAACCCAAGGTGCATATTATTACATCTGGTATGGAGAAATTATGGTGGTCCTGTACTTCAGTTTCATCATTCTAGGAATGCATTTAAGACAGGATACCTAGAGCAATTAACCTTTCAAATACTTAAATAAATCTGCTTCTTACCTCTGCTGAAAATGAATGAAAGGCCCAGGATGCAGAAGTATACAGCTGACTGCCATTAAAATCATAAAGATTGAACAACTTCATACCTAAAGCATTTATAAATCAAGCATTCAACAGGTAAGTGTTGAGCACATATTCAGGTGTTTTATGGACATCCAATTCTGCATAATTATGAATACAGATATAAATCTGAAAAATAACAAGGGTGCAGATTAAAGGTGGTAGAGTGGTCGTGCTTTGTGGAGTGCCAGGATTAGATGATATTTATTCACTCATGACTTAACAATGACTCATAGATGCTACTAGAAAAAAGAAGAGTAACACACTGCAGCTTACTTAGTAACAGCTAGCAATGTGCTGGAAAATATTTCACAGACTCCCATTTGAACAATATTGCACAATCCTGAACAGTGCAGCTCCCCTCTGAGTTCAGGTTTAGCTCTTGCTTACATCCTCCCTGCAGTAATGAAGATTGATGTACAGCTCTATAGCTAAATGTGAAGGGACAGTAAAGAGTCAAGAGTATCCACAACTATTAACGTGTTTCTCATGTCATACAGCAGATTCTTACACTATGCAAGTTTCCTTTCTTAACTGGTTGGACACTTCTGCTATTCAGTATTTTTAATAATTAACTTCCGTTTTCATACTATAGCTTCTATTCCTTGCTTTTCAATATTTGCTACAGCTAAATATGGGTTAAAGGTTTCCACTAAAGTTTTTGAAACAGATGCTGGTATTGCTGCTAAACCATATAGATGATTTTAAGAAATAATATTCTAAAATTCTTGGTTCCCACAGGGCTCATCATACAATGACTTAATTAAAAGATGTTGAACTACTTAAACATTCAAGACGTTAAGCATGAGGTAACAATGTGTAAACAGAATCTGATTTGTCTCATATTACAACCTATCCATTCTAGAATAAAATTCTAATTTTCCACAGTTAAAAAATTATTTAATGTGCAAATTCTGCCATGCCAAGGTATTAGTAAACTTCAATCTCACAGTTCAGTTTATTCATAACAGCAGCTTAGACTTGGACACATTATTTGCAGTAGTGGTGATTCTACTTAGGATGAAAATCCTCTGCAGGTATTTCACAAGTGAGCAATGTTTTTCACAGAAATGGAAGATGTGCCCTCAGCTGATGTGGTGGCACAGTGAATACTTTCATCCTGTTCAAGATCTGACAAAGTGCACAGAACAGTCAAGCATGCAGGGTTCTGGTTTCCATAACACAACACTGAACACCAGAAGTACTTCTGGCCTCTGCCCGATCACTCAGTGGCATGTTCATTCTTTGAGGAGCCCTGTCACAAGTTACTGACTGAAGGGCAAGACTGAAAGAGCCATCAATAAAATCTGAGTAAAGAAATACCTTTTTAAAAAGGTGCAGATTGTTTTTATCAAATGTCTTAGGCCACCTCTAGTGGCAGGCATCAATATTCTCTTCTGCTGGTGGAGAAGCTAAGAATCATTTGTATGAGAAATTTTCTTCCACAGTAAAGTTTTTAAGTTATTGAGTATTAAAGAATGCTCCATTTCCATCTGATTTGCTGTGACTTTGAGGGCAATACACAAGTACAGTTGTTTCTCTAGTTCTTCATGGATATCAGAGGGAGCACCACGAAGCAGATAGTCTTTAAGGAGCTGACAAGCTTTTGCCAGGTTTGGCTGAATTACTTCGGTGGTACATCTCATTTTGCTTTGGTCACAGAGTGTTCTACAGTCTGTACCAAAAATGCAGTCCAAATCTGAGTCACACTGGCGATCTTTAATTATTTCCTTCAAATTCATTTCTGGCACAATCTTTCTCATGTCCATCATTTTCAAATCATATTTATCATTATATCCCAAGTTTTTGGCACTTGTGTCACACATAAGAAAGTTTCCATAAGGTCCATGGAAAATATCTTCCACAAATTCTAAAAGCCCTATAGCTATTTTTGCCTTTCTTGGCCATGATGGAGTGAACCACTGGTCCATGCTTCTTCTGAAGCCAGAGGGAATGAGAAGTTCTATAACCCATGGAAGGCTGATTCCATAGAGAGAGGTATATTCAACTCTTTCAGTCACATAGAGATCCCCACAAAAACCCAATAGCTTGGGAGTGTGTTCTTTATCCTGCAAGATCACCATTAACAGAAACTCTTCTAGCTGCAGGAGTGCCCATGCAGATTTTGCCTCTGGCAAAGAGACTCTCCCATCCTTGTTCCCATCAGCAAAAGACAGGATGAGATTAACCAGTTCTGAAAGATTTCCTTGTTCACCCAATTTTTCCTAAAAACAACAAACGAGAAAGATTAAGTATTACTTCGTTAACTGCCTCAAATCCATCTGTCATTCTACCTCCTGTTAATCTCCTCCTATGAATAATACGAGTGATGGGGTGTGTTCTAGCTTTCACTGGTTATGGGTGTAACAGGACCTGCCACCAGATGCCTGCAGAGCTTCCTTTTTGTTCTGTTTTCATAGGCACCGAGCATACAACCCTCTGAAAGTATTACCTTTCTTTGCACTTCAAAATGTGAACATTAAAATTCAAACACTGTTCTTGATCGGATCAGTCTTTAGAAAAATTGTATCAAGTAGCTGGTTCAATATTCTCTAATAAAAAGTATGCAGAATTCAATTGCTTAGATCAGGTTTAGTTTTCAGCTGATTAGACCTTACAGATGTAGAGAAATCACATTATCAACTATATTTTGGCCAAGTATAAAAGTACCAAGACACAACTGGGTACAAATCCCATAATTATACTGAAATGCTTAATTTTGTTATTTGATGTAACCACCTCCATTGTGGACTATAGAGAAAGAAACCATTGCTGCAATCAGAACTGTTCCATTTTCAGCTACCATGAGTGCACATACAAAGGCAGATCAACTTTTTCCAACTTTTCTTGAAAACTACCCTAGCACACCTGCTGCTCACCATTGTTACAGACAAAGCTGCTGTAATGCATGAAAACTGACATCAGCTTTGCATCATATTTTCTATACAAATACTAGCAAAATCCATAGACATACAAGATGAATGCCAGCTTCCATCATGTAAAAAGTAAGGAAAAACCCCGGATAACTAGTTACTTGAAAATTCAAGATAAGCACCTCCAGGAAAAACTATTTTTGTGCTGGTTATTTTTCTAGCATACCCTTGAACAAGGCTCATACAAGAGGGTATTCTCTTCAGCTTCAAGAAAACAAGCCTTTCTGTCAAAACAGAATAAATAAGAATATACTTACTTTAAAAAGACCATATACCATTTCTTTGAATTTCTCAACAGTGGTTCCTCTTGTTGGTTTATCAAACAAGATTATTTCCTTCCTTGGTTCTGGGTCAGTACCAAAATCAAGTTGAGCAGCTTCTTCCATTTGGCATTTTATAACACTTTGCAGATTTCCCCAGATCCCTAAATACATCTATGCAGAAAAAGAGGGGGAAAGGTATAAAACACTGTAGAAGTCCATCTGAAGACCACCTGTCCTCCAACCACTGTTTCAAGAGTCAGACAGCAACATAGATCAGAAACTGAATCCTGTGTGTGCACAATGAATGTGGCAATTTGAACAATGGCAACGTCAAAGGCAACCCACTGCTGCAGGTGCTTTGGAGACACCACACTGTCAAAATACAGACAGCTTCCCAAACAACAGACTGGCATTACTGCCACCTTTGCTTAGGTTGTTACAAGGCTGATGCTTCTATTTGTGATGCAGGACATCAGAGAAGCAGTGTGCTGTACAAAAGTATGCACATTCTGTCAAACTGTGGAAGGATTCAGTATATATGATACATGTTTCCAAAATATATCTATTATAAAATAATTATATACCCCTCTATATATAGGAATAATACATAGTATTGTGTATAGGTGCATATTCTATATATTAATTTGTATTATACTATATCTTGTCTGTGTAGATATATATATACGTATGTAGGTGTATACACACACACACACGCTGTGCATGTCACAGACAATAAAGCTTGAAATAATCTGTATTAAACAGATTAGACTTGCTGACACTAAGGTCTGCTTGATGTTCTAGACAATGGTATTTCAGTGAGGAATAACAAAACTAAGTTGGATGAATAAATCCTTACCTGGTTATTGGGCTTTGTTGACAAACATTTTCCAAAATACAATGTTTCTTTAGCACAAAGACTACTACATGCTGACCCATCAATAACACCAGTCTTGTATTTATCACACTGAAACAAACAGGGAGAAAAATATTTAACAACTTGCCTAAGAAAGGAGGCAGCAACTGTATCTCTTGCAACACCTGAGTCTTGAAAGAAAAATCTAAGAAAAAATATAAATAAGCCTATGCCAAAATAATGTTAAGAGACACAACTGGTTTTGTTGTCTCTCTTGTCACAATCTGTGACTGAAGTTGCAATCTTACTTCAGCATGATGGAATATGAGAATTGGATTAAATTACATGTGGTGTTGACTTAGTCAAACACTTCAGAAAGCTATGCTCAATATACTTACTATTATTTTCCTACAGTCATGTCCTCTGCACAGTTCTGTGTAGGTGGAGTACTGAACATACATGATCCAGCTGCCAATAAACACTACCAGCCAAGAGATGAAGAGATACTTTATCCGCACGTATGACAGCCGTACCTAGAGCACACAAAGAGAAAATACTGTTTGTAATTCACTGAGCAGCAGTAAACATGATTTACTATTTCATCTTTAAGGAATTTGACCTCCACAGTGATCAAATAAGCAGACTGCATTATATTTGCTTCCTTCAGTGAGCAAAACTGACAGGAGAGGTCAGTTTGACTTATATAAGTGGAAGGAAAATTGAGATATAAATAAATAAAAGAAAAGGTGTCAGATCCTCACAGGGTAAGCCAGACTGCAGGAATCAATTTGATCAAAATCATAAACTGCCAGAGCTGAATTAAGTGTATTTTTCTCTAAGACCAGTTACTTATGTCCCACTTATGGTAAATCAAATCCAACAGAGCAGGAATTCTGTCAAAAATAATCTATATTAATGTGTGAATATGCAAGACAGAGATACAATGAGCAGGGTGGATATCAGGGTCAGGTTTCATGTGCTGAAGTCTCCCACTCCTTCCTTGAAATGACACCTTTTAATTATGCAAATAAAATTCTTCTGTACTAGCCTCACCTTCAGTAGTCTTTCCCACAACTGTATGCACGACTTTCCTGTTGTTTCTGTGGCCTCACATACACACTTTTCACAGGGGCAGAAGGAAAAACTATTTATAGATTAAGAACTGAGGGAGGGCTAAGTGTCTTGCAGAGTAGGAGCGATGTTTTGATCTTTTTCTTCTTTTTTTTTCCCTCCTCCTCAGAGTCTGGTGTGCTAAGAGGTTGATTTTCATACTCACATCAGGATTAGACACTAATTAGAAGGTC
This sequence comes from Orthonyx spaldingii, assembly GCA_013397795.1. NCBI lineage: Eukaryota > Metazoa > Chordata > Aves > Passeriformes > Orthonychidae > Orthonyx > Orthonyx spaldingii. Next base: position 2,111,553 of record VZTJ01004015.1, on the reverse strand, counting down.
AGGATCAGCTTTAGCAACAGGATATAAGAAAAGTGCGTGAGAGCAGCTGTATTCGGTCAGTATAAGATCCATTCCTATCAGTATCCTGAGCTTCAGCAACAGTTATAAAAAGATGCTATCAAACACTGATAACATATATATATATATATCAAATGTGCTCCCAGTATCCTCTAGAAAAACTTGCTAAGTCAGATGTGATATTCTGTATTTAGTAAATCTCAATTTATCTTTCATTAGTTTACCTAGATTCCCTTAAAAATCCACATAAGCTTCTAGCACCCACAACAAACTTTAGCAATTGATTCACAGGTCTACTATCCACTACCAAGGTCAGGGACTGGACTTTATTTTGCTGAAGCCTGATTCATATTAGCTTTGTTTGAGACCCCCTAGATCATGTATTGGAAGAGAAGAGTGAGCAATTTCTGTTCACTCTGTCCCCACCTGACATGATTTTGTAGGCCTCCAGAACACACCTCCCTGTGAAGTCACCTCTTTTCCGGATTGACAGGTCCCAACTTGACTGTTCATCATGAGAAATTATTCCTATGTTTGGAAAAGGTTCCAGAAAAGGTAGTAATGATGAGCAGCTTTGCCATCACATACATACATAGAACTGTAGCAGATGTAAATAAGCAATTTTTTTAACTAGAGGGACTGCAATAATTTATTAATATTTATTAAAATATGACAAAGAACCACTATGCATTACACCCTTTCTCTTGGAAACAAAAAAATCCAGAAAAAGTCAGTTTCAAAAGATCCAAAGGCAATTCCAATCCACAAAGCTGTGGTCCTGCCACATGCCTCAGCTGTGCATCCCTGTTCCTTCACGCCTTCACACATGTTCACTTGACAATCTTAAAACTACCTGGTTAAAAAAAGAGAGCTACAATTAACTTTTTATTCCAGTGATTTCTTTTAGAAACAGGTTTTATAATTTTGGGGTTTTAAAAGGCTATTTCTAATAACCCTGTCATGAAGCACAGAAAACTACTGGTAAAATCTGGGGAAGATCAACAGAAATAAAACTGACAATTTTAGGGAGAGCTGTTTCATGTGTAAAAACTGCTTGGGAACCAAAGCTTCTGGGACAACAAACCCTCTTCATTCCTCAGTGTTTCTTGCTGAATCCTTCCATGAACCTTTATAACACACTTTAAACGAAAGGACTATTTAAATTTTGTGTTATTGTATACATTTAGTACAACCTCAGAGACCAGCAGTGGCCTGCAGGCCTCGGGACCACTGGAGAATATTGGCCATAATCACAGTAAAGATACTGTATATCTTGTCCTCCTCCTTAGGCAGAAAGAGAATGTGCTTGAGACTGAAAATCCTCCCCAAATGCCATCTGACTACATCATGTATTTGGCAGGAAGTTCCAGAGAAGCTAGGTTTATTTTGAGCTCAGCACTGTGCCAATGGAGTCATGCAGCTTTTGACTTGCAAAAGCCACCCTGCCAGCTCAGAGCATGGACAGCAGCATCCCTCTGCTTACAGACAACCACAAGGTTCCACTGTCTGGTTCAAAGGGAATTACTTTTCTAGTAAGGACTTCCTCATCACGTTCAGCAAAAGGCCTGGTCATTATTTGGTTTCTTCCCATACATTCCCCTCACAAATTTTCATTTTCTCCCCAGAATCGGTCTGTGAGCGTAGACACACTTAGGTCACCTCATGTAGCATGTGCACATGCTGTCCTAATGCAGGAACACCAATTTACTGGGACTGGTTTGGTCACAGGGGTGCCAATGCACCCTGAACACAGAGAACTCACATCTCCTGTGCAGATCATTGGAACACATTTCTGAGCAAGAAGCCCCAGACAGCGTTTAGGGAGCAACACACAGAGATGGACTCCATTTGAAACAGTGACAAACCACCAGGAAACTCGTAATAAGAACCTATTTAGGGCAACAGAATCACTGAGAGTTCCAAAAGTATCAAAAAAAGGAAGCAAGTGTTCAAAACAAGGAAACAGTTTCTTTTTTCAAGGCTACTCTTCCATCAAGACTTAAGCATGAGCCAGGGAATGCAAGAATGAGGGAAAGCGCTTGTAATGCTTGATGTTACAGATTCGACTTCTTCCATCACTTGTATATTCTGCTAAGTCATGTGCACTGAATAATAATTAGACCTTCATCCCCTGAAATAGAACTGGAAAACCACTTCTGGCAAAACTCAAGCCTGGATGCACTCCAAAGCATATGGAGAGTAGTGAATCAACATGCTACATAACTTGATAGATTTTTGGTGAGTGTACTTTTTATTTAAAACACTTTTATGGTTAAAGAGTATGAAAGTGTTTCTTTGTTTAATAGTACAGAGAGCTTAATTCTGGAAAGTATTTAACATAATCATAGTGTAGTAATCTCCAAATCAGAGTTGCTCACTCCATTTGTCTTACATGCTTGCAATAGAAAAAGACAGATGAAAAAAAAGTAAGCTAATCATGTTAAAAATTCTGTTTTGTTCTCTGTTCAGGTTGGTTTGTCTATCACAGGATGCACTTCAGGTAGGCTGACACAATGTCTGAGAGCATTAGCCCACACTGTTTTGGATGCCATGAACAGGACACATTCACATCTTTTAGAGCAGACAGTGCATGCTTATGATTATGCCAGTGTCTTGAATTATTTTGTATCCTGAGTAACCAAACTGAGTAAACAGAGCTGAGGTACTTTTTGAAATAAAATAATGACCAAGATGGAAAATGGGACATCTCTCCTTAAAAGGTTAAACAAACCAGAAGGGATTAAAATCTTAAAGCAAAGAGATTATATAGGAAATTTCTGCTATGTGGGGTTTTAAACTTGCTTATTCTTTGGCCCTTCAAAGACAGTCTCTTGTACATTACTGAAGTCCATGGGGCACCTCTAAAGAGTCTGTAAACTTGGTCCAGAGTCTCTAAAGGCCAAATTTCCACACATGCAAGTGCTCTTTACATGGTCATTGTCATAAGCAATCCTGCTGGTTAGTCCTCAGCCTCACAATGCAATTGGTAACTACAGCTATCAGAAAGAACTTCAGGGCAATGTCTCCTAAATTTGGGACACTAAGTTCTCCTTGTAAAACAAAATCCCAGTGTCAATCACCCAACTGTAAAATCCTATAAATACAATTATTTAATGGTCTTTAGTGGTGTTTAAAACTTTGTCAGGTTTTAGGGTATTTTTGTTGTTTTGCTTACTATTATTACATGATTTGCAGTCTAAGCAATGGCAAAGTTTAGTACTTCAGAGTGACAGAACTTTAACACTGACTCACAGAGTCCCTAACACTAAGTTTTGGGCTGAGCAAAGATCATCAACTGATTACCTATGGATCCTGCATTCTGCACAAAAGCTAAAGCATGCATAAAATAAGAGAACACTTGCCATAGAATATCTGTTGCAACCCAACTCATAACATCCTGCTCCTATTATGGCAGAAAAGCTAGAGCAGGTATTAAGTTCTGTCTCACAGAACCTTTTGATCTGGCGATTCATATCACAACATAGTTCTCAAAAAGCCTGGAACACCAGCCAGCAAAAGCTGGAATTCACTCAGTGATAACCTTTCACTGTACAAACACCTTCCTCAGAGTGCTACTTGAAATGCTGCATAGAAACACCACACAAGTCTTTCCGTCTTGCTCACAGCTCTCAGTGAGTTAAGTCTGCCACTTAGACAGCATTGGCTTCTTTGCAGACAAATCCCAATAAAGCACTCAGCAATTAGTCAGGTTAAATCAGGACTACATTTGTCATGTACCAACAGTAACATGTAGTGACAAGAAAAGCCAATATATTGATAGTTGCTGCCATTCTATGGATGCATCAAATATCAACATACATTCACTAACACAGAAAAATACGTTTATGTTCACAAAGCCACTATTAGGTCTCTTAAAACAAGTCCATAGAATATGCAAAATGAGCTCTCAGTATAAAAAAACACAATCAGATTCATTTTTTTAAAATCTGCAACAGAAACAAATATTTAAAGCCAAACTTCTTTGGCTTTTGTAATAAATAATTTTGCAGTCTTCCTGTTTCTTAGCAGATTTTAAAATAAAATATTTTGCTTAGAAGGCCTTAAATTAAATTTTGAGAAGAGTAGAGAAGAACTTTATCAGATATCACCATATAATGATAAGAAGGAGACTATCAAGGCAAAAGAGGCAAACAATTTCGAGACTCCTAATTTGAAAGGTAGCATATAGATTATGAATTAATTTTTATTTGTATTGAAGGCTTTATCCCATAGGAATCCAAATGTTATACAAGCTGCCTACTTCAGTAAATAGATCTAGAGTAATCTTGTTTTGGTTTAAAACCCAAGTGATACTGACCCAGATTTGCAGATACATACCATGAAACAAATACTAAAGAGGGAAACATTATATCTGTATGCTTCTCATTAAACATTACACCCCACCCCAGGTACTTCCAAAAAGAGAATAAGATTTCTCCTCATCTGAAAAAGTTCCAGATGAGAAGAAATTCAAACATTCAAGATTTTAAAATGCAGCAATATGAAGTTTAGAATTTTTTAATCCAATGATCATTAAGCATATCAACAGATGACAAACACATAAGCAGCATAGACAAGAAAAGTAAACATTATTTATGTCCTCCAACTCAACACATGCTCACCTTATTTACAATCTAGTTAAAATACAATCCAACCGATGAAAAGGAAACCCAGTGGATAAACCATCAAGCTACCACAACGTCACAACCGACTAACATTTCACAGCAGAACTTCCTACTACAAGATAGCCACAGCACTTCCAACCAAAACATCCTTACCCTGCTAACTGAAGTCATGCAAACGTGTACCTGCATACAGAAATACGAAAGTGTGTCTACGAACATACAAGGAAATGCAGGGAGCAGCAGCAGCAAAGTGCCCGACACTAATTTTGTTAGACTACACGAGAAAGGGCCATGAGTTGCTCCTGCAGCTGACAGGACGGATGCCTGCAGCGCGGGCGGTGGGTGTTTATAAAGGAGGGACGCGGGGCTGCGGGCCGCGCAGTGCCGCAGGTGCCGCTGCCCCGCCGCCCGCCCGGGGAGCCGCGTAACAGGTCCTGCGCTCGGGGCGGCGGGAGAGGCCCGACTCCAGCGCCGGGCGGGCGGCGAGAGGCACCGCGGCCCCGAGGCCGCCGCCACC
>VZTJ01004015.1:2088402-2105975 GCA_013397795.1 Orthonyx spaldingii | reverse complement strand
GGCAGGGCAGGGGCGGCCGCCTCGGCACCGCTCACGCCGCGGCTTGAAGGGGCGAACGCGGCGGCTGTGAGGGAGCGAGGCGGGGCTGAGGGGCGAGGCGAGCCCCGCCCGCCCGAGCCGCTGGCGCTGTCCCAGTCCCTCTGCCCGCTCCAGGGCCGGCAGCCGCCCCCGGGTGCCCTCGTGTCTGCCAGAAAGCGCTCGCGGCGCTGTCTGGGGACAGTTATGGAGAAGTCAGTTAATAAATAACGCGTGTCGTTGATTGCGAACAGGCTTCTGTCATTTACTGGGCAGGGTATTAAAAACAGCTGCACACTCATTACAGTTAAAAAAAATCCCCAAAAACTAACAACCACAAAAACCCTCACAAAAACCCGAAAAGGGGTAATTCCTCCAAAATAATGAAGGAGCGTTTGCCTGGACCCATATTAACACAGATGAGCAAATTCTTTACTGTGAGGTTGGTGAGAACAATCTGCAGAAGTTGTCCAGAGTAGCTGTGGATATCCCAGTTCAAAGCCAGGTTGGACAAGGCTTGGAGCAACCTAATCTAGTGGGAGTTGTCCCTATCCATGATAGGAGGGTTGGAACAAGATGAACTTTAAGGTTCCTTCTAACCCCAGCCATTCCATGATTCTACATTAGTGCCATAAAGTGGGGGAAGTTATCCATTTCTTTTTCACCAGAGGGTCTCTCAGCCCTTCATGCACTGTGGGAAGCCTCGGTCCAATTGAAATTTGTGGGAACACTGTTAAGTTCAAGTAAACTCACCCTTTATGCAAGGTTTGATTTCCCTCCAACCTTCTTGTGTTTATGGCTTTATTGTGACTTCCTTTAATGCAGTGTGTTAGCAGAATCAAAGCCAGAAGCTGGGAGTCTCCAGTGCTGATGCTTTTTGTCTATGAGACTTTAGGCACAAAGATTATGCCACAGTTTTGGGATAAAAATGAGATGAACAAAGCATGGTACGGCTTTGCATATTCAGTGCACCTACCAAAGAAGGCTCCTTTGATGAAAAGATGGGTCACAAAATTCTACTGTAAGGATAAGATGCCACTTTTTGGCAGGGCTTACTCTTAAGGAAAGATGTGTATGTGGAAACCAAATGTTAGGGGCTCAGAAAGGATTAAAGCTGCAGAATTTAGAGGTTTGTGCTTTAAGATTCAAGAACAGTCTGTGACTGTTTTTTGAATAATATAATCACTGCCAGAGTCACCCTGAAGTACAAATCTGAAAATTAATTAGTAAGATTTGGCACTCCTGTAAAAGCAATCCTGGCTTTTATAACAGCCAGAGACTCTCATAGGGTTTTCTTCTCTTCCTATTCAGCAGGCCCAGATGGCTGCGATTTCTGCATCACCTCCCTCTACAGTTCAGTGGTTTGCACAAGTTTAGCTAGGTTATGGGCATGCAACAGAACAATGACACGAGAGGAGGCCACAGAGCAAACACTTTAACATTTTGCTGATTAATCTCAAGCCCTTACTTCATCCAGTGCTCTATGCCAACCCTTGGAATGACAGGCTGGGAGTAATTGGGCAATGTCAGCGTCCCATATGGCTGGCAAGGATCTAAATGTTTCATTCCTGTTACATCTAGATCCAAACAGTTCCTGGCATATGTTCATTAGGGGATATATTTTTCACTTAGTACAGGAGATCTTCATCATCTGTGAGAGCAGGTGCTTTATTCCAGAACTGAAATGCTTAGTTCTTCTTCAAGTACTCTTTGTGCCCAGGCTTTACTAAATGCTAAAAAAATAAGGCAGTTTCAGCCTTTTGTAGCTACCTGTTAAATTCCCAGTTAAGCCTCAATAGAGGCAACTCCTGTGAAAAGCTAGGCCATATAAGCCAGAACAGTAACAGAAATCATGTAACGTGCACTGACTTGGTATTCACAGGATGTGCAAACCCAAAGGAATATTCTAAAGTCTGCGGGGCAGATACAGAAAAACCACACAGGTAGAACATAAGTCATATTGATGTATTATTTAATGTACAGCCTTTCCATTCACACATGTTTCCATTCTGCAGTTCACACATTATCCATTTTTGTAGGTCAACACCAAAACTTTGGTATATCTTAATGTCCAAGCAGTAGAAGTTATGCTGATTTATTGCTACCTATTAATTTTTAAGTTTCCTATCCAGCTATAACAACACTAAATGTTGTTATTCTAGTGATGTATAAGACAGAAATCAACTGCTAATTGTACAATGCAGTGTATGTCACTCAATGTCAAAAGGTAAATGTGGTTTTATAATACCTTCTTGCATTCACCTGCAGTTCCATGACAATTTGGAGCTTATTACATGTTAAGCACAACTCAGAAAAAATAAAAGGTTGCAAAGGCTGAAGCATCCAGGAATTCTGGACATATAAGGAATCAAAATATGAGACAAATGAAAATACTGAATAACTGCAGAGAAGAATCTGAATTATTCAAGATAGTGTAATGTACACCTTTAAAATATAATAAATAATTTTATCCAATTTCTTTTGAAGGCAAGTCTCTGTTACTTGAGCAAGTAATACAGGTTTTAGCATTAAATGAAAGCTAAACATTAACTTATTGCAGTGGTGCTGGACTTGCTTCATTCAGTTGTTTGAAGCAGCTGCACCCACATTCTGATTTGACTCAAATGCTGTCATAAGAGGCTCCTTGGGAAATCCTCAGGGTTCACCCACTCTCCCCACCATCATATTATATACAGGAGCCTCTGGCTAATGTTAATAATCACAAGACTTTGAATGTTAATAATCACAAGACTTCTCTTTCTCACAGCAGCTTTACCAACTTCCAGTCTGCCTAGCATGGCTTCCTAGATTAACGCTCTTTTTCTTTGGATATGCCTAAGAAATATTCTGTGATCCTGAGCAGCTACCACAGTCTTGAAGTATTACAGTACCAGTAGAATGTAATGTCTTAGCATCTGCCTTTGCCCAGGTTTGTAACTACATTTAATAAGTGTATTTACATGATATATAACATGACTGATATAAAATAAAATTACCTGCATTTCCTAAAATAAAATCTAGAAAAAATTAGAGGTTTCTCTCTTTTTGTATTACTCGGCTATCTAGTTGCTCAGATATCTGTCTAGGAGTCTGTTTTTATACAGACTCTACTTTCTTTGGCTTGTCTTTGTGGATGAGAATGAAGATCTGGGGAACCATCCAACCTTTAGATCTAAACTTTACCTCATGTTCCCTTCAGAGAGAGATACTGTTTCCTTCCTCTCTGCAAATTTCTGTGAACTCTGACTTAATCAGTGTGTTAAATTTAACTTTAATAGATAATTTCCTACAATTTCCTATTCAGATTCTTATAAGTGCTAATGTTTCTATTGCATGAGTAGGTGGAGCCATCTCTTACCCAGAAAGCAGACACAGCCTGTTAAGGATTCCCTGGTGGCTTAACTTGGTATAAACAAATCATTAGTCTATTTGAGGAAACAGACTCTTCCAGCCAACAGGTTTCATTTCTAAGGCTCTATTTACATGGTCACTTTAATCTCACATAAATCCACCCTGCTGCTGAAGCAGATGGTGTCACCTTCTCTTGCTGTTGGTTCCTACCTTCTCCCTTGGGCTGGCACAAACATTTCTGTTGTTGTATAAAGAACTAGATCAATGATCTGAACTAAAAACTCATCTTGATTCTTTTTTCCTCTGACCTAGGTTAGAGGCAGTCCAATTCCTTTCATCAGTGGCTTGGACTTATGCTAGAGCAAATGGGCTGTTTGTAACCACTGAAACCTTTATTTTCTTTAAACACATATCCTTGTAAAAGATCATGTTTTAATACAGTCACATAAATTACATAAATGTATGTGACTCATTGGTAGCTCTTGATTGAGATTAGATACAATCACTATTATTAAACATTCAGAGATACTGATTAATTTGACATACAAGTATTTCCTTTGAGAGACACAATGTTTACTCTTTTATTCCAGTATATTTTTTAAAATTCAAGGTGTACTAAAAAACATTACAGTAAATAGGTCTTAATAACATACCTAGAGTAAAACATAGGAGGTTTTCAAAAATTCAGAATAGAAGGCTTTACATGTTACAATCCTGTACACATTAGAGGACTACGAGAACCCCAGAAATATTGTGCTCAGAAGAAAAGATTCAAAGGTGGTCAATTGTAAGCAAATGCTAAACAACAGTTCACAGTTATGTTCGCACTGTTTCAAAGTCTACAAAGAGAACACAGTTCAGATTCAATCAACCAATAAAATTAGGTTTCCTTTCTACATATTTGTGCTTTCAAGCTTACTTCCTCTATTAATTGCTGGAGTTATGAGGTTCAAGAATTTTACCCAAGATTAATTGAGGTTATATGTTAAAATGCATGGTCAGAGTACACTTGCTAGCATTAATCTATTTCTGGTTTGGAAAGCCTTTTATCATTTTCAGATAACTTATTTTTGTATAATGATTTTTAAAATGTACCCAGCTTTCAACATGGTTATTTTACTAAATTATCCAGGCTGTTTCCTTCTTTGAATTAGTGGCAAAATAAAGTTATAATCCACTCTGAACTTCTGTTCACACTACTTGAAGTAAAAGACTTCTTTGTTCTGTTATTTTATGCTCGTGGTAGTCATCTGTTAAAAAATACAAGACTTTATATAACAGAAATGTTACTCTTAATGCCTATGTATGGACTTGCCAATAAACAATCTAGTTAGCATTTTCTTCATGTCTTACTCCCATTTCCCAAAATTTCTTCCCCCGAATTAACACTTCCACCTTCCTGCTTACTTTATAAGGTAGCTCAGAGAGTTAGGAAATATCCAAGTTCTAGCCCACACTCTTTAAAATATCCTCTTACGTTCTAAATAGTGGATTCCAGTACTGAAGTTAGTACATGCTGATACAAGAAGGTCAAGATGAGAAGATGTCAGCAGAATTCAATTCAGAAAGAAGATCCTAATTTTTAACTCCTAAGGAAGTGTAGTATTGGTACAAACCCCTAGCAGGGTAGAACATTTTTCAACACATGCTGCACTTAATTGAGAGCTCTGACTTAGGCATAGAGAAGAAAACAGCTGCAATGGTTTAATGCATTGCCACCCCCAGCTGTCCTGCTGTCCCCTCTGCCTGGGGACATTTCCACAACACAACTCTTCCAGTTCACAGTCGAGCACATTTGCTTTAATCGCCTGAGAAGTCAGTTCACACTAAAATGCTAGACTGTGAACCTCAGCTAGTGAGGAACAGCTCTGCCCTGCCTTCTGCCAGCTCTGGCATAGAGGAGAAAAATGGGCAGAAGAGCAACTACAGATAGCAGAGCTGCTGTGTGAAGCCCTTTCCTTGCTCATCATCTACTACTCACACCTACTCCCATGCTGTTCTCTCACTTCTGCCATGCAGCTCTTTGTGTAGCTGAATGGTGAACTGTCTGCTGAACTTAAATTAAAAATAACACAGAAAAAGAAAAAAGACACATCAGTTCTTCATTTTGATTCTGCATGTCACTGCAGACTGCCATATTCACAAATGCAGGAATAGCTTGACATTTGGAAGAAGTGGCAGAAACAGGAAATATTTAAAATGGGATACAATGAAAAGCACTTCAAGTCTGCCCTAAGACTGATGTCTCCTTATAATATATGCTCCAACCCAGTGATTTGTTGAGCAGAATGAATGAAACATTGTGTTATGTAGGAATTTGAACTGAACTAATCATTGTGTCAGGCCTTAAATCACACACAAGTAAATCTGCTTCAGTTCACAGGCTTTAATGGAAGTCTGGCCCCATAAGCAAGAATTAGTACAGCGTAGTGGCATGCCTTATCAAATAGTCTTCATGATATTGATAAAAATTAATCAAAACATAACACTTTGTCTTACTTTTTTGGCTACATTCAAAACCTCTATACATGAAATTCAGAAATTTTGTACCGAATTATTAGAGAATTCTGGCAGTGCCCTCAAGAAAGCAGTAATGACTAGAAGAAATATCTAGGAAAGAAATATTTCATTTCAGGAAACCTCTAATTGTAAGGTTTATCAAATTTTTTGGTTCAAATTTTTTTTAATGTATTTTTAGTATTGGCTATTGAAGTTGGTAATTTTGAGGTAATTTGTAAAACACAAATTTTCTTAAAACACTTATCACCTCTTATGAAGGAAGCATCTATATTACTAAAATTCCAAGCTCTTAATAAATATATGTACAGTTAATCTACTTAAGTATTTATCATTGGGTTTTTTTCTAGATAAAACAGTTCTCACTTCCCTTTAAATAAACAAAACAACAAACAGAGGGTCAAGCACATTCCTGGCACAAAGAAGATGCCCTTTTTGATCCCTAGAGTAGGCAATGTATTGACTGTATATTAATTAATTCCTGTAGCCTACTTTATGGGAAGTGCTGTGGGATTGGTGATTGAAAATGCCAGTAGGCATTAGGTATTAATTGAATTATTTTACATTTGTCAACATCTAAATTTCCACAGTACTTAGCAGGAATTCCCACTGTAAATATAATTGCTAGAATAAAGTAAAACTGATTTAATCTTGGACTGATTTTTTTAGAAGGAAAAATGCTGTTTTAAGCAAAGTAGGGAACTGCATTCAAAGACAAATTTTCTTACATCATTAAAAATACCCAGGCAGAATAAACTCAGCAGTCTAAAATATATTCTTTGGGTTCTTTGCTGTGTAATAGTACATATTTCTGAACAAGAGATTTTTTTATCCATCCATACAACATAATGAAAGAATGACAACACAATAAGTACTAGGTTACAGCATTTCTAATGGTGGGGGTTCTTTTCCCCTAAATGAATGACAAAAGGCAATTTGGAGCAGTAACAGTTTAAAACACTATAAAATTAAAAAAAAACAAACAAAAAACAAACCAAGCTCATGTTAATACAGTATGCAGTATTATTTTTAGCTATATGCTTCATTTAACTTCAAGGTAAGTATCACTACAGTCATAGATTGACTATACCATACCAATATGCTAAAAAAATATCCTGTCAAATTATGCCCAGTTCCTACAGGCTCTGCAAGTCTGGTGCTGCAGTTCCCATTGACCAGTTCTGCTACATGCTTCTACAGCAACACTGAAGTTCACAACAGAAGAAGTTATTTCTGTCCTGCCTCCTCCCAGCTCATTTTATGTCTGTATCACAGACATCACAGACACACCCTTCAGTCCCTTCACCCATCAATATTATTCAATTGTTTTTAATTAGAGGTTATTTTTAACTTGGATTATTTCTACTACGAAATTTGCAGCACAGCTGAACAGAGTTTTTGCCTGCACTAAGGGTGTGTGGAGAGCACCCAGGAAGCAGGTTGTGGTCAGAACTTATTAAAGCAGCCCAACTGCTAAAGAAAGGGCATCATGGAACTGCAACTCAAGTAACTTTGTTATTTGACAATATAGTATCTGTAAGAACATAGGCCTTAAAGATGTATTTTGAGATTGCTCTGTTTGAATCTACATCAGAAATCATGCTGATTCCTGTCTTTCATTTAAAAGAAACCAAAGCTGCATTTTATGTACAATCAAGTGTATTAAAAATTGCTATAATGTCTAAACATATAAATAATAAACTATTGCAGTTAATTAAATCTTTTATTATCTCAGAGGAAACACACTGAACACGTCTTTTGTGCTAAACTGAATATATTCAGTGTCATTATGGTGAACAGTGCAACTGTTGTGCATGGCCTGAGTTCTCATTGTACATAGGTTCAGAGCCCTCTTTCCAAACACAGCGTTCAAATGACACCACCACCACTCCCAGACAGAAGCTGTAGCAGATAAAGCATTTTCTTCTGATCAAGCAATCAGACCCTTTCTAGATCTTTTATATTATAATGTAGCTGAACAAAAGGAAACAATTCACAAATCCACATTTCCAACCCACAACACCAGTTTTGGTTTGGGATTTGGGAGTATATCGGAAAAAAAAAAAAAGTAGTGGGTGAGGTAAACTGAACAGTTGTCTGAAGACACAGAGAGTCTTTGTTAACAGACTTTGACACCTCTAAGAAGGGTTAAGTGGTAGCTGGTCAATGCAGTCATTGTAGTTGACACACAAACTGTGTGATTTCTATGAAAATATTTCAAATTACTACAGATAGTTATTTTCTGTTTTGTCTAGGTATTTATTAAATAATTTGTTATAGCTTAGGCCAACCTTGATGTGAGATTTGCGGTTTTCAATCAACTTATTTTGTGACTTCCTCTTTATACACAAACAAACAGACTTATTGTGGATTGACATCCCAGCTTTTTCCTGTTTTATCCCAGCTTCTTGTTCTCATCATGCAACTGTCCACATAAAAACCCCTTCTGCACAGTATTGTTTGAACCTGGACTCATTTACACAACTGAAGAGATAGGTTTATGTCTAGTTTTACTTCCAGTCAAACTCTAACCACAAATACAATTTCCCATGAGGAATCAATGGTTACAATTTGTTTTAATTTAAAACCAGAACGGAGTGGTAACTGTATAACTTTTCCATCTCTTTTTTTTTCCCCATCCCTCTTTCCAGCCATCGTGTGAGACTCAAAGTGCATTCTAAACAGAAGAAAATGACATATTCAATAAATTCGCAGTTTCTGACAAAAAAAAAAAGTTTTTAAATAAGACCTGGATTTACAGGTCTAGCAAGTAAGGATGCCCTTTTCACCACAGGCTATCTGTTGGTAATTAAATCACACCAGTAATCTGATACAGCATTAGATCTTTAGTAGCATGATAGCACTGTCACAGGCATTTTACATCCTAGAACCTGCAGTAAATTAAAAAGTCCTTGGAGGCCATCACTACTTGACCTCTTGATCTGCTGAATTCCAGGCAAGGCAGAAAAAAATCAGTTCTACTTTTAGCAATCTCCTGCACATTAGTGCAGTGTCTTACCAATGCTTGCCTGCATTTCCTTCTGTCCTTGGCTACTACAGCTCTAGAATTGATCCTACCTGAGAAATTTGAGACAGCTGGTAAAGTTCCTGGGAGAAGCAAGCTGACAAGAGTCTGTTGTAATTTGAAGGAGAATTAATCTATAGTAAACTGACTTCTGACTTAGATAATCCTCACACATGCTTATTAGGCTTTCCCTTTTGTGCATTGTCTTCTTTAATTTATCTCAGCTTTTTAGGGTGTTTTCATATCGACAAGTCCTTTGAATGTGGTCTTTCTTATCCTGAACTTGTCTTCACATCCGCTTATGGCAGGTCTGGGTACTGTCTTTCGCATTCCTCATGGGCAGGTGGATGGACTTTGCTGAGGTGTGATGGGGCCCAGCAGAGCCATCAGTACCCCTGTAGGGCCACTGAGGAAAGCACGCGGCCCTCGGCTCCAGCCAGGCTGAGCCCATGGCGTGACACTTCTCAGGAGCAGTGAATTCACAGGGCTAGTGTGCCTCCTTAGCAGTCCTGCTTGGCAAACCTCTGCTTTCCTGACTCAAGAAGAAACTAATTTGTCCCATAATAAGAAATACTTCAATTGTTCACTTCATAAGCAGCCCACGACCACGGAACATGCGTTTGGCCATCTGAAAGAGATGGCAGCCCATGAGATCAAACTGAAGTTCAGCTGATGTTTCCCTTTTGGCTTGTTGTAGGTGTTTCATTCTGTAACTTACACACAGGAAGAAATATGCCTTTACCTGTGCATTTCCATTTTCATATGAATATTTGTATCACCTCTTCTGCTACCTCAGTTCTGCACTTCCTCTTCAATATGTACGTGCTCTCAGCTCCTAGACCCATGAAGTTACTGCAAGCTGACCTGTCTGCAAACAAACCTATTTTTACACATGCATGTATGTGTTTTAAATACATCTATGCATTAATGCTTTTCAGCGGGAGCAGTTCACTGAGCTGCCACCTCTGCATGGCTCCTGGCACAGGGGACAGCCAGCATGTCCCTGAGCAGGAGTGAGTGCAACCTTAGATGGCAGCAGCTGTCGGACAAGTGTGGCTGGGTCAGGTAACTGTAGCCTCAGCTACAACTGCAGAGAAGAGATGGATTTAAAGCCCCTTGCTGGCGTTCTGCTCCCCACCCCCTTCTTCAGCCCAGGCCTCCCTTGCCTCTGTGAGGGGAGTAGGCTCAGCGGACTGAAGCAGCAGAAAACATTTTAACCACTCTTGTGGGCTTAGTTTATACTACTGAGGGTAATGGAGCAGGTCAGAGGAGCACTCACGTGGGCTCAGTGGGAGACATGGCAGCACACTGTGAGGGAAGCAGCAGGACTGCCAGCTCTTGATGTGCTGCTTTGCAAAATTCACATTTCCAGCTCACTGCAAAAGCTGGCAGAGGGGATGACTTGGTCAGCTATCCATGTGTGCCATGTTCCCCTCTTCTCCCAAACCCATCTTTAAGTTTAGCTGTATGGTAGCTATATCCATACTATGAAAACTTCAGATTGTACTATTTTAACTACTTAATCTAACAGAAATATAACTCTTCTGTGTTGATAAGACCATGTTTTCCTACTATTTCAATGATACTTAGGAGAATTTCACTAGTTTAGCTGAGACACAATCTGGCTTATGGTACACTTTTGCAGCCTGAAGATATTGCAAATGAAAGTACTGTTGCTTTGATTTTACATGGATATATAACTAATGTTTATAGACTCATCTCAAAAGAACACAGCATGAGAAAAAAGAAAATAGGAAAAACCTGTCTGTCGCAGCAGCTCCAGATTTTAGGTATAGTGTCGGGACTGTATGGATACAGATGTGCCTCAGTGCTGGTGTGAATCAAGTCAAAATAGAAAATGAGTGGCTGATGTGATAAGAACTGATTTTGATCCCATTTCTGTGTAATTTTTTTTAGCTGATTGCAGATAAGCAAAGCTGTGTTAGAACGAAATCTGGGCTTTCAGGTTGAGAGAACATGACATCAAAATATGTGTGTGACAATAGCTATTACATTTGGATTAGCTAAAACAGTGATACTTAGATTGCACCTTTAAGTAAGCATACCAAAGTTAACAAGTGTAACATTATCAGTATTTCATGAGCGGTGCAAGAATGAAGCATGCACCTGATGGCTTGGCTGATGTGTCAGCCTGGCACCACTTATGGTTCTTTCTGTGCAGCCCCCCGGGCTGGCAGCAGAAGGGGCTACTGCCTTATCTTCGGCCCCCACAGCTGAATTTTCTGGGCTGCAAACAGCTCTTCAGCCCCTGCTAAATGTAAGCAGGGTCCTGTCATGCTACACTGTTCAACAGTATTTTGTCTCCGTCTTCATAAATAAAGAGATGCTATCAGGTAGGGGAAAAAAAAAAGAAAAGAAAATACGAGAAGTGAGGGATTTTCCATCTGAGTGGGACTTGGCAGATCTGCTGAAAGCTTGTTTGAAGGCCCATACTGCATTCCAGGTGGTGGGAGAGCAGAAGGAATGCTGTACTAATTCTCCCTCCAGCCAGACTGATGTCCAGAACAGATTTTTCATCGCAGATGAAATGGCAATGTTCTGCCGTGTAACTGTGTCCTGAGGGGCTGTTAAACATTTTTTAACTTCAGTTTAGAGTTAAGAGGTAAGTCTGGTCTGTACTGCTACAAAATTTAACCACAAAAGAGCTGGAAATTCTGCTCTAGTAGACATTTTTACAGTCCACAAAGGAGCACAGATGCTGACAGACAAAACCTTACCATAAAACTGTATGATGCTCCAGTCCTCAAGAAGTTATGATGCAGCCCATCACAATGTAAAATACTTGAGACTGCAATTAATTTTGCAAATTTGCAGAGCAGAGCTAAAGTGAATGAATAAAATTCTTGCTTAGGCTTTAACTCTGAAATGCTGACTCTGCATTTTAACTTGAGTCACCAGCTAGAGCTTCAGTAACTGCTTTCAAATCTGTGCTTGGAGAGGAGGGGAAGGAATGCATCACACTGGTGCATGACCGAGTTCTCAGGGAGTTTGAGAACCGGAATCTCTTTCTGATCCAAGCAATTAACCAAAATTTCAAGCCTTGGCAGCTGTTTGTTTGCTGAAAGGAGGCAATTATACGACCACAGCAGCAGAATGACAGTGCAGGCGAGAGCAGAGACTAAACCTTTCTTGAATTCCACCTCTGAATAATGAGCTCACATTTTTATGAACCGGTCTCACATGAAAAAGGGGGAAAAGATTACTTAGGACCACGCTTGCATACCCTCACAAAATTCCCACTAGCTGGAATACTCATAAGTTGCAGTTCTCTCACAGCTGTTTTGTGGAGCTAAAATACCACTACATCTGCTCATAAGTCTTCAATATAGAAAAAACAGTATTAGCAGTAAAAACACAGTAACTCATACATAAGCACCCTCAGCAAGGCCAAACCTGCTCAAACACTTATTATTTTCTCCTTCAGACTCACTCATTGTCTTCAGGTACAAAAAAGTGTTAGTATAACTACGATAGATGCCAGACAATCTCTTACAATAAAAGCCTTTCCTGCTCTTAACTAGCACACTCAAAGATGCTGTAAATAATGTAGAAACATTGTGTCTCAAGCTCTTACTATTTCTGTCCTTGAGTGTATCTTAGCCTACAACAAGTTGGATTTTTTCTGCACTGTTACACATATGAGAACTGAGGGATTGCTTGCTGTTCAGCCACTTCCAGCAAACAGAGAGAATTCAGCCATGGCAGGGTATGAACTACAAAATAGGAATAACTAAGGGCTTATAGCAGAATGATGTGAACATTTAATAGCTTGTAAGTGCCTCGAATTGTGAACTGTAGAGCACTTGAAGAACTATCTATCCACCTACCAAAGATCACTCAGTCATAGAAAATCTTGGCTTATGTTTTACAACGAATTTCAGCAAGGTTACACATCTGGAACAAAATTTTAAGTGAATGAAGCATTAAGAACTTTTAAAGTGTCAGCCTGTTTGACATTTTTTCAAGCATCACAAGTGTCTGCTATTAGATGCAGAGCTAACAGGCAGACTTGGGGTTTTTTTGTGTTTTTTTTAAAGTGTCTTTAGTGCTTTGAGTAATAGTGACAGGGAAAGATTTAAAGCACAATTAGAACATTGCTAAATGTTAATTTTTAGAAGGTAAAAAAACCCTCTAGTGATTTTCAAGTCTAAATGTAGCTTAGTTCAAAGGCTAATATAGATTGTGATACAAACAGATCACACACTAACCCACACAGTAATTGCTGTTTAATATATGTATTGCTGAAGGGCTTTAGAGACTTAAAAATAAAAAAATAAGACTGCAATACTCATAATATTCTATCTTCAAAACTTAGCAGAATTTTAAATATTAAGGAGTTAAGAAAACCAAAATAATTGCTTAGGATTAGTGGGGCAAATATGTTGCTTTCCTATACATTGAATTTAACAGAAAAAAACTAGTGTTTGACTGGCTAAATTGGGTCAACAGTGACAGTGAACATATTTAAGAGGGTATTTACAGTTTAAGATTTATCAGGCAAGATCATGACATTCACAAGAAGGTGGTGGAGTACAGGACAGTTGTTTTCAGGATTTCTTGATCCTTGAGAAGGTAAAAAAAGGTAGAAATGGCAAAGTGCTTGTACTAAAAAAAATATGGTTTTGTGTGAAGTCCAACGTCAAGGTACCTTAACCACCAGTGATATTAATTTACTGTCCTCTCTATTGTTGTTATGTGAGGATGAAAAATTATTAATATTCTGGTCTATCTAGAAAAAATATTTAAAGATGTCTATTTTTAAATGTTTTCAGCACCATTTTTATATCTTTAGCATAAAGAGAGAATACTACAATTGTTATCTAGTTGTAAGACAATTAATACAAAATTCTTTATATCTTATCCCATGCATATTTTTTAAACTTTGAAATTGAAGATTCTTTTTTGAGTTGAGCCCTAATAAATGCAGTGTGTGTGTGTTGCCTTACTAATTATTATGTTTATGTAAAAATGGATGTACCATACTTATCTTGACTTAAGATAGGAAGATCCCAGATGAGCTTCCTTACTGTTTCTGTGCTTAAACAATGCAGAGAAAATGTCCTGGGATCTAATTTTCCCTCCTTGCTGAATTGTGGTCATGACAACCATCTGTATAAGGATAAGCTTCACTGTATTGTCTTGTTCAAGGGTATCATTTTGATGTTATCTTGTGTGATACAATAAGGTAGTGGAAAATAATACTGTGCAGCAGTTGGTGGTCTCATCTACACACACCGCTGACTTACACTTTTGGTTTTTGTGTGTTTTGGTTTGCTTGTTTAATATTTATGTGGACATGGGGGCAATGAAAGTATAAAAAACAACACTAACTTGCAAAAAAATACATTAACATTTGAGAGAAGGGCTAAAGGAAATGCCATTGTTCTGAGTCTTCAAATTTATCCATCTCTACTGAATACCAGGGAATTTATATGTTGAATATGAAATTTAGTTTCTCTCTGCTGTGCCAGCAAGGCAAGATACAATTTTTAAAATCCAACACTTTGCTTTTGCATGCCTTTATGGCAAGAGATTGCCTAACAGTATATGGACAAATATAAAGAGAGGTAAAGACAGTGTCAGGTTGTTATTATTTAGCTTTGTTCTGAAACACAGCTATTTATAAGATTATGTGGAAAAAAGCTGAACATACCTATTACTAAGTAGAATATGATAGATAATAAAAGACTATTTTTTTTCTCCAAAACTTCTACACAAGAAAGTACTTGCTGACATTGCAGGCAAAGTAATTTAATTTGGCTTTGGTCACTCTGTGTACACTCAAAGTACAGACATAGTGTATCTGAAATTGAAAACACACCAGAAGAGATTGCTTAAGCTATATTTTCAAATACTTCAGAGATATTAGCAGAAGACAAAAAATAAAGTAAGTCAAGAAAGCTCCCTCTAAAGGCATGATGTGCAGCGTTGTCGAATATTAACAGAAGAAATAACTGATTGTCTTGCTACTAGCACTGAATAGAAAACACACAAAGATTCTAACTTGCTCCAGGTCAGATTGATTATGTGTGTCTCATAGTATAGTAACAGGAATGCTAGAAAGAGTTGTTTAAATACTCTAAATTGCTAAAAATAGCAATTTTTACTATTGTTGACTTTTCCCCCCCACATAACAAAGATCCTCCTTCTGCAAATATAGGTTTGCCAATATAAGCATTTTAAATTGAAAACCATTTGTAAAGGAGCATTTGCACATTTGCAGTAAGATTCCCAACTCTGTAATAATCTGGTCAGGCTGTGAAGAGAGTAATGAATGTTACTATTTGTGTGCAAATTTCTTGTCCTGGAATACAAGTTACTGAACTTAAGTCATCTGTATCTATGTACCCTCAGCCATTTGATTTACCTGATCTAGCAGATGGGTCGGGCAGGTAGGAGTCATACAGCTTCTGCTCTGGAAAGGGGCTTCCTGTCAGAAATGAAATTCAGTGACTTCCTGAAGTGATCAAAAAGGACGTTATAGTATGAGTTACTAAATTCAGTTGGTGGGGGATGAGGTGTCTATGTGGGAGGTATAGAGCTTGGAATTCTTCTAGCTACCAGTAATAGCTGAGCTTAAAAGAAACAGAGTTTAATTTTTGTGTGTGTGTGTGTGTTTGGCTATGAGGTCATATTGTTCTTCTTGGATATCACAGGAGAATTACATGGAATCTAGGTTGTGGAAAAATATTCATAGTCTGCTGTTTGCAGTAATAAGGCTAATGTTAACAACTTCGGGGGTACATTCTGGCCTAACTAATGCAATCCATGTAATAACAAACTAACCAATTTATCAAACCCTATTTATTCTTATATAACATAGGGATTCCTATTTTCTTTTTGTGCTGCCCTCACATAATGCTATTCCAGCAGCAGCTCCTAGCTTTGTGACAAGTGCTGCTTTACAGGTGGGATGGGGCCATGCAGCTCTGCAATTCTGCAGTGAAGTTCTGCAAACTCCTTCTGGGAACAAAATTTTAAAGACAAAGAGGGTAGAGATGGCATATGTCTTGCTTGTCAGAAGATTTTATATTGAGTTTGTGGGGGTTTGGAGCTGGTGGTGAAACAAATTATTTACATTTTAGGAGAGTGATTCTATTTTGACAGATTTTTATTAATTTTAAAGATACAGCGGGATAACAGACTAGTAAGACCTTCCAAATATGGCACTAAAAAAGGAATTTGTGATGTAGCCAATTACTGATGTTTATTCTGTTGCTAAGTTTGCTTTTAACTTAGCTGAACACTGGTTCTCACACTACCATTGTGATTTAAAAACAAGAGTTTGTATGTGGATATACTTCAGACTGAGTCTAATTTTTTTTCTCCTGCTGGTGACCCTTTGCCTTTAGCACCAGGAGCACCTGACTGCTGCTCACCGTATATGAAAACCTGTGAAGAGCAACCTTTGTGTTGTCCAAGTGTGTTTTTAGCAGATCATCACGACTCCTGAACAGTGTCTAGTTAGTGCATCCCGGGGAGAACTATCCTCTCACACTCATATTTAAAACAACTCTGAACAAGGGATTTTGATTATAAATACTGCTTTATTCTGATGTAATGAGGAATTGGCCAGACTAAGCTGTACTCCAGTGCTCTGCCCAGGCTTTCCCTCCCTGTGCCCCTTTCCAGGGATGGCAAACTGATCCAGTACCTTAGCTTCAGTGGCTTATCCCAAGATGGAAGATGGCTTTGAGAACTTGGGCAGTTTGAGCAGGACAGAGATTGGAAACTAAATTCACCATCCAGTCTTCTGCATTCAGCCATTCCTGAGAGTGACACCGGTTGGTGACATCTGACCAGGAGCACTTGCATTCCAGTGTTGCACAGGGCTGAGCTGCACACAGCGAAGGCCCTTACACGGTTAGGACAAGCCTTACAGTGTTTGTTACCACGGTATTGGGCAATTGCGGTGCTGAATCATGGGGACCATACAGACTGGCCCAGTATTGGCGTCTGAACAACTGCAGAACACATTGATGGAAAACAAAAAGCTATTTCACGGAATCAGAGAATTGTCAGCGTTGAAAGAGACCTCTGGAGATCATGTAGTCCAACCTTGCTGCCGAGGCAGGGTCACCTAGAGCAGGTAACACAGAAATGCGTCCAGCTGGGTTTTGAATGAATCCAGGAGACTCCATGACCTCCCTGTTCAGCCTGTTCCCTTAGTTTAGCTCATACAGCTGCCGCTAAAAACTGGCACTGAGGTTCAGCTCATCTCCTACAATGGCAGCACCCCGCTGTCAGTGCAGGGGAGCACACTGTCCAGCCCGCTGCCCACCGGCCGGCCGCGGCAACCTCCGGGCTCTGTACCGGGCCTCGCCTCGACAACCACCCAGACAAGAAGGCGGACCCAGGGTCACTCTATACGGCAGGGCCGACCCCCGCCGGGGCGGGGAGCCTCCCCCTGGCCGGGGCGGGGGTCCGGCGGGGCGGGGCCGCGCCGCATCGCCTCAGGTGCGGCGGGAACAATGAGCGGCACGGCCGCAACGAGCCCCGGCGGCGCGCACGGATCCGCGCCGGGCGCGCACGCCTAAAATAGTCCCTCTTTGTTCGGAGGCGGCCGAGCCCCTGCTGCGGCCGTGTCCCTCCGCCGCGGCCCCCGCGCCCGCCCCCGGCGCTGGCGGCGCAGGCGGGGCCGGCG